>BQNB010044793.1:0-44671 GCA_026074375.1 Tanacetum coccineum | reverse complement strand
CTTAATCATATAAAAAGTTAAGAATCATTATAAGTCATCTAAGTCTCTCTTTTTGCAAAGTAAATAACGAGTCTACATACATTGCAGAAATATGAGACTAGATGATACCTACATCTCAACATGTTTGATGTGCATTGACGGATGTATATAAGTCATCAACATATCATTACTCAACCAATGTAGGACTATATATGCTTTTCACAAAAATAAAAGAACACGAGGTGTGCCGACCCGTGCGTTGCATCGGGATTGGTCTTTAGGAGAAATCTGAATCACGTTGCACCGGGATTGGTCTTCCTGCTCCATCATAAGACAATCCTTTTGAATCTCATTTTGATCTAAGACAAAACCATCACCCTCTTAACTCTTGTTTAACATTATAAATGTCTTAAATAAAAACTCTAATAGATAGGTAGAGGCTCACATCTCATGTCTACATCTGAATGAACATGGTCCAATCTTTTCGCTAAAGCTTCAACATAAAATAACATATTACCTGAGTTTGTATACGCATACATAATCAAGATCTACTATATTGTTCAGAACCTAATGATGTTTTTCTTTTTGCCTGATAGAAAGCACTAAGGTTTCTAGTTGTGGATTAGGAAGAAGACCACAACACCATCATCTCAAATGACCATATTTCTAAACTGATCAAAGGATAAAACTGTTAATGGCAAGCACTATGAAAGACGAATATAAACTACCAACAACAACACATTAATCCAAAGAGAAACTGCATTTTCCAATGCTACACCTCTACTCCCAAGCCCGGATTTAAATACCATAATCCAACAAACAAACATATGAGTATTCGAGTATCCAATATCGTAAACTACTACTAAAAAACTTCTTTGCTATTCGAGCATTCATGCACACAGATGCAGTCGCCCCTTTAAGTTGTCTAAATGTATCAGAGTGAGTCAATTTAAAAAGTCTAACCTTGGATGTCATTGTCTATGCAAGAGATCCCGTGTTTCTAGTTCAACCCGTGCTATATGATGTTTGGCTGAAGGATGTGCATAAAAGCTCGCCTTCGACCATTTTCTAATGCTTCTACCGCAGCTTGCAGAGAATATTCTCCGGCTTTGTCTCCCTAAGTACAATACGCTGATTCGTCTTGCTGTTTCACTACGTTATTCTCCCGTGCTAATGAATAATCCCAGGCTTTATCATTCCTACTCGAAGTCTTTCTTTTACTTTTTCTCATGTGCTAATGAATCACCCCACTATGGCTCTAATGCAACTTACTGCTATATCGTGCTTTTGTTTCACTGCGTCGTTCTCTTCACAACCAATAACAAACAATAAGTTCTAAGCTGGAAGAAAATTGAAAGGAAAATTAGGTTTGTTTAAGTTGTGGTTATAAGCTTATACACAACTTATGACCACAACTTACCTCACTTTTCTTTCAGCTTATTTTTGTGGCTTATAAGCAAATATAGTCGGTACGAAATACATGATCCTAAAACTTGAGTAAAGAAACCACTAAAAAGACTTTACCTTTATGTAGTACTAAAGTATCATCGTCACTATCCGACTCCTCAACCTCATAAACACCATCCACATCACACGCATCCACCAACACCTTGACATCACACCCATACCGAAAATCAATTCACTATAACCACATAAATATGCAACTTTACTTCATTTGTACACGAAAAATGGCCTAGCAACTCCCAAAAAATAATTTTGCCATCACATTCTCGAAGTGATTTTCTGTCTATTTTATGTATTCATTTTCGAGCCGCATATAAGTGTACCTTTCCTTCGTTTACTTTAACTAAATTCCAAACTAAGCTGCGTTGTGTTATGTGCAATTCACAAAAAATAAGCCTTAGCATGTGAACTATAAAATTTCCATAGTGGCATCCCCTTCTTGCAACTTTTTCGAGCACCTAAATGTTTAAGCACAAATATCACTATTGTTCTAAAAATAAATGCTACTCGTGTTGTTCGTAGTGGGGATCTAGCCTAGTTACATAAACAACCACACTGAGCTTGTTATAAACAAAGTACAATGAGGAGGTTTGAAACGTTTTTGGTACTCTTGTGTGTTGTTCCCCAATTTCTCTTATTCTGAATAAGCTATCATTGAATGCAATATAATTAAAATTATAAAACAACAATTTGCTATGGTACCTTATGCATTTTTTTGTCACCATGGAAGACATATGGGCTTCCTTCTTTCTTGTCTATTGCATTCAAGGGGGGTGTCCCGGACCCGGGACACCCATGGAATTTTACGGCGTAGTGTTAATTTTTGTAAAAAACCTCGAATTTTCTTAAGTGCACATGTCCCAAAAATTTGTGTTCCTCGTTTCGTATAGTTTTTCGTAAATGCACCTGGTCTAATTGTGTCCTGGTTCCATCCCTGTTGGCCATGGAAACTGGATCATCAGGGTTTACAGTGCTACAGTACCGACCCAAAATCTAGCCCAAAATCTGGCCCAAAGTAAAAAAAAAAAATTACAAAGCGGATCCTCAACTTTTAACTGTATACGATTTTTTTACATAAATTTTTAAAATAAAAATAAAAAAGGTCACTCAAGTTTCTTTTATTCGCAACTTACACACAAATCATCTTTTGGATCTAGGGTTTGGATCTAAAGGGTTTCGCAAGATTAGCCTCTTACAAAATACAATTTGTCTTAGATCCATTTTCAATCCTTCAATCCTTCATCTATTCATCATAATAATCATTCATTAATCTCCAGAAATCCCTTCAATCAGGTGTTAGTGGTTGGGTTACAGGTCAAGAAGTGTAAGTTTTAAGTAAACCTGAAGTCGGATTGATTCTTCAAAAACGTTGAGTTTTATAACAACTCATGTCTTAAACTCAAGACAGTTCTTGTTTGATGAGTTGCGAGGGTAAGATATGAATCAAGTGGTTATAAAACTTAAGGCTTTTGAGGAATTATTTTGGGGACGGGTGAGGCTTAAGGAGTAGAGGTTCTTGGTGGTATGGTAAACATTCGGGTGATTAGTGTGTCCATTATGAAGTCTAAGTATCTTCATGTGTTGTGGATCGTGAAGTGGATGTCACTAGTTGAATCTCGGGACGAGATTCCCTTAAGGAGGGGAGACTGTGACAACCGTGGTTTGAGCAGGGTAGCTTATACCTTTAGACTTTAGTTTTTGCTCGTTTTATGTGATTTTTGAGTGTTTCGTGGTCGTTTTGATTGGTAATTGTGGTGTTTATATGCATGTGATCGTTTTAGAATTAAATGATCATTTTGTTATGTGTGTTTATATGTTGAGTTAAGTAGTCCATTCTTCGGAATAGGGAGTTTGAGAATGGATGACGTTTTGCATATATTGCTACGTCAAATCTTGATTTTTAAAGGATAAGCGTTTATTGAATGTGAGTGGCTTTAGGAAGGAATGATATGGTTGAAATATGAAAGTTTGTATCAAACTTTCCATAAATAGCAGGTGAATTTAGAAATGAAATGTTATTTTTAGAAAGTGCGGTTTATTGCGTTTTAATAAAAATGTATAGTTAAAATAACTTAGGTTTTTGTAGAAACTTAAGGTAATGTTAATTATTAGTTAATTAATTTTTTTTTTATATATAAGTGAATAGTAAATCCGGAAAAAAAAAGGAAGTTTAATACCTATCAAATTCTAGTTAGATTATAATTAGACTAGTAATGCATATTTATAAAACCTAGCCCATTTTTTTTTCTTTCTTCCCTTGTTGTGCCGTGAGATCCCCATCCCCAAGAACCCTAGGAAAATCATTTTCAAGGAGCTAGATTCAAGATCAATCAAGAGAGTTGTTTAGGAGGCTTGTAATCAAAGGTAGATACATTAAACCTTTTTAATTCTCTTAATTTTTGTATAGCTTAATTATGATGGATTTAGGTTTAATAAAAATATAGATTTATTATGTAATTAATGTTAATAGGTTAATTAGATTTGAATTAGGGAGGAATCCATGCAATTTTAGGTTAGGGTTTGCATGGATTGATGTTATATTGATGAGCAGAATTTAGGTCAGATTGATTGACGTTTTTCTCCATGATGGAAAATGCAAATGACATGATTCTTTTTTTTAAACTGAAGCATTTTGAGTCTTCTTTTCAAAAAATCCGGCCTCAACAGTTTTTGAGGTCGGGAAGTCAATTAAATAATGGTTACAAGATTCGTTGTCAAAACTGTGTTTTCAGACGAATTTTGAGTCAACTTAGGTGAGGTGAAAACCCTACTTAAGAAGTGTTTTAAATTAAGCCCTTTTACAGAAAGTAACTTTCATATGTCTATTAAGAAACCCTAAAAGGGCTAAGGCTAAAATTAATTTTAAGCTGGGTTTTGAAGTCGAAACTTTTTGGTGTGCAATCAGACCCGAAATTGACCAGTTTGTAAGTTTGATTTTCAAGGGTATACTTATGGGTTGAATAAATGCATGGGCTTCTGGATGAGATTAGTATACACATGTGGGGTCATGTGTGAATTTTTGTGGGAATTGTGGATGCATTTTGGTAAGGGTTTTAAGTCGTGCAAGTTGGGTAAAAATTCTGCATTTGAGCAGAAAGTTGTAAGTGTTTAAAATAAAAGTAGAAAGTAAATAAAAGATATAATGAAGATATAAAATGATGGTAGAGAGTCTTTACATATAGTATAGATGATATTAGTCCATCATTAGGGTTGTTATATTGGATTAAGCGTTTAGCTTACCGATGGTAACATGAGCTTTTATTGTGTATAGTTTTTAAGGAAGGAGTTTGAGTTACTTGTAGCTGCGCATTCAGGTGAGTTTCATAGTCCCATTTTTACATTGCTTTTAAACTTGGGATGAAAATGATGCAAGTGTTGAAATGTTTTGATTACTGTGATAATGTGGGTCTGAAATGCGTGGACATAATGTGGCTATTGTATGTTACGTGCTACATGTACAGTGATATGGTATGATTCTTGATTTTGTGGATGATTGTGTCTTGATATTGTGGATCCCAGTATGCAAGGTTGGTAGTGGTAAGACTGCATGTATCCGGAGTGGTCATGTAGCACACCTTTGGTAGTGGTAAGACTACGAGCTGCGTAGCACACCTTGGTAGTGGTAAGACTATGTGGTGGTTATGGCCACGTAGCACACCTTTGGATGTTGGTATGTTTGGATTGTTTATGCATGTTAGCTTGTATGATAGCTCACTTATTGTCCTGCCATGTTTTTTTTATTTATCACAGTAATGTTGTGGTTTAAAAGTAGAGTCTAGTGAGACCATAGATGCAAGTGAAGATCTATGAGTTTGCTATGCCAGTTTTTATTTGAGCAATATGTTGATTTGATTTCAGACTTTTGTATGATATACAAGACTTGTATGGATGTAATCCTTATCATTACATATTGGTCTTGGTTTTTATTTTATGTTGGAATGTTATCAATGAGACACATTGTGTATTGCATTATTCCACTATTTATATTCCTCTATAAGATTACCGTGCTATGTTTAATATGCTCATGTTTATGCCTCGCTTTTTGGCCTTTCGGGTGTAACAGCTTCTACCCATGCTGGATACACTAAAGGCTTTAGAAACTCTTTTGTTTCTCTTGACGAGGAACAAGCAAAAAGACAATATGAAGATCCTGAATGATTCTTCCCTTCATATATACACTAAGAAGAAATCCTTGTTCAGCAGTAAGAAGTTTTCCTCCTTCCTTGTTTGAATAGATGACTACACATCACCATCACATGTCAAATGGGTGATCTTTGTGAATTCCCTTATTGAGATGGTAGGTACTGCATAAGATTGGGGAATGTTCCCCAATTCAATTTATGGGTCGTCACTGTTTCTTTAGATGCATGAATAGGTCCAACCAAGTCAATAGGGGTACAGTATTAACTTCAGGCCACAGTACTAACTTCTCTACTACCTTTATTAAGTTCTGTTTGGCATATTTAACTTGTTGAATAGCAGTACCATTATTCTGAAGACTGCTATCATTATGAGACTTTTCTGTAGCATCATTCTCATCATGTAACCCATCTTTATCTTGTATTTGAGCATCAGTAACAGATCTTGGTACAGCATCACCAAAATATGAAGCATCCTTCCAAATTGGTATTACAATGCAATCTTGATTAACCTGATCTTGTTGAGAAGATGTACTAGACTCAGAAACTCTTTGTATACTTCCAAAGTCATTAGAAAATGTTTCCTGCAACCTACTGTTACATAATTTTCATTGATTGGGTTAGAGAAGCAATACAAACAGCCACTTTGGAACATTTCCTCTATCATAGGCTTAGTCTCTAAGAACCCATATGCAAGTTTTCAAACTTCTAGTTCTAGAGTTTTATACCCTAAAAGCTTGCTACTTAAGAATATCCAACAAAGAAACCTTCATCCACTCTTTCATAAACTGCCCAAATTATCTAAGATTTTAAATAGTAGACATGAAATCCAAAAGGTATCATGAATCCTATAGCTGGTTTAAAACCTCTAAAGAGTCATAAGGAGTCCTTGTATGAGCTTGACTATTAAGACCCTATTATGTACATAGCAAGCAGTAGAAACTGCTTCTGCCCAAAATGTGGTAGGTAACTTAAAGACAACTAACATTGTTCTAGCAGCCTCAATGAGTGTCCTATTCTTTCTTTCAGCTACACCATTTTGCTGATGAGTACTAGCTACACAATATTCTCTTTTAATACTTTCCCCTACAGAAATCATCCATCACTTTGACTTTTAAACTCTGTCCCATATCCACTTCTGATTATTTTTACTTACTTATCCACTAGATTTCTACTTCTTTGATACATTATGTTAAGGATCTCATTGTTTCATCCTTAGTTTGTTAAAAAGAAAAACCATGAAAATCTACTATGTGACTACTAAGCAGTACTTTTTATGCATTAGACTACTAACAAAAGTTGGACCAAAAAGATCGATATGCAGCATAAACAATGGCTTAGTAATGGGATTAAAGGCCTTGGTCTTACAAGAGGCTGTGTGTTGCTTGCCTTTAAGACAGGCAACACAAGTTTGGTCATTCTCAAATCTTTTTAACGGCAGATCTCTTACAAGATTTTCTTTGAGAAGTTTATTAATATTCTTAAAATTTATATGACCAAGCCTTCTATGCCATAGCATTGATTGCCTTTGCAACTAGACAAGTTAAACTATCTTTAGGAACTATGTTTTTCATATCAAAACTGTACATGTTATCCTGTCTAGGAATTTTAAGAAGTATCTGATTTTCATCAGGCAACTTAAAATTAGAAGATAGGACAAGACATTATAGTTCTTTTTGTCACACATTTGTGAGACACTAAAGAGGTTGAACTTTAACTCTTTGACAAAATATACATCATCAAAATCAAGATTATCAGTTTTAATAGTACCTTTGCCAGTAATTCTGCCTCCATAGGCTCCTCCACCAAAAGTATCCAATAAGCAAAAAGTAAACAGGCCCAAAGACACCCATCCAGAATCCCCAAATCAATAGCCTCATATTTATCAGTATACTCAGTTTGTGGTACTAATTCGAAGCTAAGACCAGCAAGATGAAAAGCAACTATTGAATAATTCATATTTGGAGCACGATTTTGGGTTGCAACCCAATGGATCACACCATTGACACACACCCCATGTAACCTTGGACCACCAAACGACACATCATCTCCTAGTAGACGCCAAATATGATAACCAACCCGCGGCACAGATTGCCACTCATTTCTTTTCATACTGTAAACAGTAACTTCAAAACTGTCTGTTTGCTATGCTGTAATAACACAACCACCTAATATAAATAAATGGAGCATGATCCAAATCAACCCATTTAAGAGCAGGGTGTCATGGCTTTAGCCGTTTTGACACCTCAAACATTTCACTTTTCACATTCACACACCAAAATACGTCCTCACTCATCACTTAAGCAATTTAACCCTTTTAGGACCCACCATTTTATTTTATTTTCCATCTTTTCAAACCAACTAATTTTTCATTCATTCAAATAAAAATACAAATTACAATACGAATTTTTTTTTAACGAAAATTGCGGTTCATTCTATATTTTGTTGAACGTACCCTAGGTACGTTTTTGAAAAGAACTTTTGTTGAACTCAGCTACAACCCGAAACCAAAATGAATCGTCTGTTTGGTCATTTACGAGTTTGTAATCCTCGGAAACGGCAACCCAACAATCTGCTAATAACTTTCCTCCTCCGATGTCCAACGACTATGAGGTCCTACCGGTTCATCGGTTGTGTCAGGTATGTCGATTGTGGTACGTTTTGCAGGTCTTTTTCCGTTTCTTCGTGTCTTTTCTTCGCGGGTTTCTTGTGGTCGTGGTGCTTGTGTTTGTTGTGATGCTTG
This sequence comes from Tanacetum coccineum, assembly GCA_026074375.1. Lineage (NCBI taxonomy): Eukaryota > Viridiplantae > Streptophyta > Magnoliopsida > Asterales > Asteraceae > Tanacetum > Tanacetum coccineum. The sequence continues at coordinate 36,346 of BQNB010044793.1, read as the reverse complement.
GAATTATGGTGGATTTGGTTGAAGATGTTGAAATCGTTGGTTAAGTAGTTGTTGAAATAGTTGTTGAAGGAATATTTGTTCGGGGCGTGTATATCGGCATAGTGTATTGGCTACCTAACGGAGAAAAATTGGGTCCGGATGAAGGTGTAGGCGGGTTCGACGAAGATGACTGTTGCGACATACCGAGAAGATTGTTGAAAAACCGATCATTTGGTTATTGAGACATTCTTTTGATATAGTTTGTGGAACAAAAAATAAATGGAAGTGCGTAAAAAACTAAAAATAGTCGTGTATAGTGTGTAAAAATGGTTGTTTATTAGTTAAAAAAATAATAATAAAACAAAATTAAATATCAGCCGTTTCTTACTCACTTTGGAAATGGCGCCGGTGGGTTGCGATGTGACAATGCCTGAATGGCGGCGCCATTTGGTGTTCCACGTCGGAATGGCGTGGCTCAAACACCATGACACCCCATGCTCTAACTTTGAAAAAAACTAAAATTCCATTCTGCGACGCGCCTACCACCGAGCCCCATTTTTTTATGTTTGTTGAATGAATTTTTAAATCTCAGTGTGATTTGAAATTATATGTCTACACGCATAACCCCATTGTTTTTAAGGTTATTTGGTTCGAGTTTTTGAGGTTGAGAATTTATCTGTGTTTACGAGGGTGTTTAGTGGTTCGAAATCTGTTGAGACACTTTTAAGGTAGAGCCAAAAACCAAACGAATTGAATTTAGAGTAGACCAAACCGAACATAAACCACTCCCTCTTAATTGGGATAAATGTATAAATGTGGGCCCAAAACATTTATTCCCTCTTAATTGGGAGACCCGCAAATACTTCTCTCCTAATTAAGAGGCAAATTAAGACACACTACCTTATGCCACTTAATTTAGTAAACAAGCCCTTAAGAATCATTTGCTTGTATAAAACACACATCCAGGCCTTATAGTACCTACTGTCTTTGAAGTGATCAGAAAAATAACAAAAAAGCTCAACACACAATACGAAAAATTACCATTTTATAAACGGAAGTTTAGTAAAGCATAACAAGAAATTACCATTTTATATATTTTGTAGGAAAAGTAGCAAAAACAATAAAATAAAAATAAACAAAAATAAATAAAAATTATGATATATTTGTATTGGGTCGAACCCTGTAATGATCCATCTAAATGGATCGACCCGTTGGGTCTCTAAATTAGTCGATGGATCATGTTTTTAGCCCTGTTGGATCATCTAGATGGGGCAGATCGGATCTGGATCAAGATCCGACCCATTGACAGGCCTCCAAAGTAATGGGTCCATCACAGTTAAGACTAATACTAAGACTTTGTGCGACTTTCAACTTGTTCGACCCAATGTCTAGCTCTGTTTTAGTCTAATTCAGTGTTAAGACCCATTTGAACCCAGCCCAAACTGAGTAATTGACATGCTGTTATGTAAATCGTCAAATATACGACCTCTAACCATAGCACTTACAAAGTGACATCCTAATAAAACATGTTCTATCATTGCATTCTTTAATAAACTTATTCCCAACAACACTTCACACAGTCTCACAACTATAAGAAAGCCAGTGTGCTTAACAGGGAAAAAGGATATGTCTTTATAGGAGTTGATATTAAATTTCAGATGAATATTAGTCTTACAGGGTTAGTCAGGCATCTTCAGCAAGCAACTAATTAGAAATATTAGTCAGGCAACTTTTTTGATAGTGTGCTTAACAGGATAAAAGGATAAGTCTTACAGGGTTAGTACTATGAACTTCTATACAGTAGGGCATTCATAGTGAGAATGAGACGGAATTATATAACTAATTAGACAACATCAGTCAGGCAACTTTAGCAAGCAACTTACCTCTCAAAAGCAACTCAGGTTAGTCTTCTCATTCATTTTCCTATTATCTGCTCACGTCAAGCTAAAATAAGTCCGGATCCATCAACATCAGCTAATTGAAAATACAGCTAATAAGCAAAAAGGCCAAAATAATTTGCAACAAAAGTCTAAGATCAATAACAAGAAAACCATCCATAGTTAAAATACATAATTATTTAGTTCATAACGCATTCAAAGAAATAGAAACTCATAGCATATTATCTTTCACTTTAACTGCAACTAAACAAGGGTCTCCTGATAGACACATGAAGCTAAACATGGCATGCCACTAGAGAATGACTTTGTGAATGTCTGTTGTTTCAAGATCATACAAATGTTGAAACTTTACGATCTAATTGTCAACAACACGTTACCATTCTTCAAATAAGATATTGGTCTTACACATGGCGAAGTTCTGAAGCCGATATCAGTCATTTTTAATGCAATCAACCTCCTCCATGATTCCTTTACTCCATATTTCATCATCACCCAAACATCCACACTGAACTTTTCATGACAACAAACCACACAAAGACGCCCTCCTAAAATCCCCAAATCTATAGCCACACATCCATTGATAGACTCAGGCTGTGGTACGAATTCAAAGCTTTGACTATGAAGAACAAAAGCAAAAATCAAGTACTTTATATTTGAACCGGAATTTTGCATTCCAACCCAATGAATCGAACCACTAACACACACATCATGACCCTGCACTGGGAGTATATTACAAGTAAATTCCAGCTCAAATTGCCACGCATCTAGTTTAAGACTGTAAACATTTACTTTACAACAAACCAAATCTGAGCCGGGTCTGCTATAATGTGAAAACCTAAGCACCTTACAGTCACCACTAACATGGTCATATCCTGCTCTGACAATGGTAAGTCTAAATTTAGATCCAGGTGGATAGCGTCCCACTGACTTCATTAGTTTATACCTTTTCGTTGAGGGGTTCCAAAATAATATATCATGACGAGTAGTATACCCCCTAGCTAAACATATGAGCCCATTGAAAGAGCCCATAATACGATAAACTGGACCGGATTGGTCAAAAGGAGATTCTAGTTTTTCATAATGTGGACTTGAATCCCACTTGAGGGAATAAAAGGAGCATTTGGAAGAGCTTGGAGTGGAGTCTTTCAATTGAATGAGAATCTTATTCATTTTTAATGATTGATTCAGATGTTGGTTGATAAAATGATGGCTGTCAATCACCGCACAAAAGTGTTTTGAAACCGACCGGAACCGCAAAAGAGACTTCACCGGCAAGCGTGAGAGAATTTCATCAACTACTTCTGGTGGAACGTCTGGCATTGTTATCAGAGAATTGGGATTATGATGGGATGGAAGAGATGGTAATTTGTGGTGTATATATAGCACTTAAGAACTCGAGAACAATTAATTTTGGGATATATCCCTGGGTTACATGATGACAATAACCACAACCACCTGAAATTTAAGTGGATGCGTAAATGATACGCTTTCATTTAATCCTAAAAAAGCCAAAATCACCACTACTTAATATCATTATCACGTGACCGGCGTGTGAGTTTGAGCAAGAAAAAAATAAACCACAAGTACCTTCCGAACTAACTAGTTTTTGATCAATAAATTTCCCATTCATGGAAGATAAGTGTAAATTAAGGGAAAAAATCTTAGGTAAATATAGTAACATCTGATTCAGAATGGTAATCTGTTTTTTGCATCATGATTTGAACTGACTCATAATTATTCCTATCACAAATCATACCATTTTTGACATATATGGTCCTACTATTGTATTCCTTTACAAAGAACATTATATAGCCAACGCTATAGGATAACATAACAATGGGTAGTCAATTTAAGCCTTGGTATCATAGATCATTCAACCTTCACCATGTATTGAAGCAATTCTAAAATTTGAAGAACCCCAAAACTACAAAAGTGCCATCATTACCACAACCTATAAGGTTACACAGCCTAATTGCACTACCAAATATAATACTACTATCACATAGTAAATAGTTGGACTTGGCCTCGAAACTTATTAGGAGAGTAATGTCATAGAATAGCTTGGTACTTAGGTTGGTGGTCCCTTTCAATGAGTATATATTTACTAATGTCCCAACACGGTAAACGCAGAAGGATCCATGTTTAGGTTCATTGGGAAGTCAAGCCTTTTTTTCCCTCTCATGTACGTGGCCTAACCAGTATTCCCGGTGAGTGTTTCCGGACTTTTCCCTAGTCATTCCACGATATTCGCCAAACGAGGTTTGAACCTTGGTCTTTCGGAGCACCTTACCAATAGGCCACACCTTAGAAATGGTTTAATGTCCCGACATGGTATTTATACTTGTTCTTTTTTTTTTGGTAACCATGGTTTTCGACTTTTTGTCGACTAATCCACGGGGTTTGAATCCACCGCCACACAGACTCAAACCGGGTAAAGCCATCCCTTTTCAGGTGGCCACTTCAGGATTGGTTGCACCTTTAAGACCTCACATCTTAGAGTTTTTGCCACTAGGCCAACCCTTGGGAGCCTCTCACACATATTAAACTATATATCTCGGTAGCACTATATATGCAAATAACAAAATTACAAAATAGTAGTTATCAATTAAGACATGGCAAACATACCTGAACTGTAAAAGAGACATCATTCGCTTTCGGGTAACGAAATCGATAACTATTTTCATGGAATGTAGGTGCCTGTAAAGGAATAACAAAAAGTTAGGGCTTAAATTGCTTGCATAATGAAAGAAAGGTTTGATCCCCGGTCCTTTAGGGAAACAGATACCTTAAAACATAGGGTTTTGCCTTCCAAATCGCACTGCTTTGGTGGTTTTTATGTTAATAAAAGGGCACAAAGTTTATGGTGATAAGTGCGTCTTTTATGTTTATGTTTGCTATCTCCACTCATGAACATTGTAAATAAAAAAAAGGAAAAGTTTTTCAAAAAGTGATTTTTCTTTTAAAAAAAACTGATTGAACATTGTGATAAAAAAGTTCTTCAAAAAGAAAAGTGATGAACGTTATGATAACAAAAAAGAAGTTATTAAAAACGTGAGATCTAGTGATGTTTGTTCGAACATCGTGATAACAAAAAAAGAAAGTTTCCAAAATTATTTATCCGTGAAACTATATATCAAGAACTAATTTTTTTTCATAAAAAGAATAAGTATGTACTTTTTATGATACACCTTAAAAAGTAATAAATTAAAGAAAAAGTCATTCAAATATTTCATCAAACACTTTGTAGGCATTTTCATAGAATTTTTCGAATGAAAAAACACAAAAGATTAAAAAATACTAGCAATGAGTTTTAGTTTTATTTATCTTAATTTGTAATAAAAAACTTAAGAGAAAAAAAAATCTACCTTGAATTGAAGATATTAGATCCCGAATTAAAAAAAGAATCTAATTAATCACGAACTAAAGTGATTAAATCTTGAATTAAAGTATTACAACATGATTGAAAAAATTAAAATGAAGATGGAGGGAAATAAGAGGGAGAAGGGCCGAAGGTGAATATTACTTTTTAGGCTTTTTATGTTTTCAACGAGGGTAATGGTTTGGCGCACTTCGCTGCGGACACTTGTAAATCGTCTATTATGTTGTGCTTACCATTTAAATTTAGTATGTTGACGCTTTATGCGTATAATGGCGAGAGGTTTAGTATGGGGCCACGTGCTTACCATTTAAATTTAAGTATTGTCTATCGAGCGTTCATTGGACCCGTGTTTCATTAAGCTTGATCCCATGTTCAATTTCTTATTATCATTTAGCCAAGATGACTAATGAAATGGAACCTGCCAAGAGAAAAAACAACGAACAAAGCTCCATACAAAAACTAATAACCATCAAAAGTCCAAAAAAAGAACACCTGGCGAAAATTTGGTAGAAAACCATCCCTCTATTAGTAAAAGTCAGTCACCATGCATCACTCACAGGACGAATGATGCATATATTTGTCCCTTAAGTGCAACACGTGCCGGTCATGTGAGGGGTGTTTTGGTCTTTTTATTTGTCCGAAAACAATCCTAGTGATGGGTGAGTTAGTTGGGACGAATAAAAAGACCAAAACATCTCACGTGACACGTGTTGTACTTAACCAATAAATATTTGCATCGTTCGTCCTGAGAGATGTATGGTGGCTTACTTTTACCAATTGAGGGATGGTTTATACCAACTTTTGGGACATGGATGTGAGGTGTTCTTTTGCCAAACCAGAAGGATGTATTTTGGACTTTACTCTTAAATTAAAAAAGAAACCAAACTAACAAATACCAAACGCAAACAAACCAACTTAGGCTTTGTTTATAACCTCTTTTCACCACTTATGTCTGCAGTCTCTCAGACGTTTTTTGTTTGTTTTTTTGCAGAGATAAGTGGTAAAAATCACTTCTAACCTCTTCAAAAATTCAGACAAAATATTTCACTTCTTACCTCTTCTTCTCTCTTCTTCTCACTTCTTTCTACAATAATTAAATAATTCATACATTTTCTGGGTTTATACGTTTTCAACCGTCTTTATTCTTTTTTGTATGTTTTTTACGTTTCATCCATTTTAATCCGTTTTCTACGATTTCTTTTTTCACCGTTTTTCTATGATATATAATATTTTTTTACGTTTTCATCAGTTATTTTACGTTTTTGTCAGTTTTTTTACGTTTTCGTCAGTTTTTTTACGTTTTCGTCAGTTTTTTTACGTTTTCGTCAGTTTTTTACGTTTTCGTCAGTTTTTTACGTTTTCGTCTGTTTTTTTACGTTTTCGTCAATTATTTTACGTTTTCGTCAGCTTTTTTACGTTTTCGTCCGTTTTTTTACGTTTTCGTCCGTTTTTTACGTTTTCGTTAGTTTTTTACGTTATCGTCAGTTTTTTTACGTTATCGTCTGTTTTTTTACGTTTTCGTCAGGTTTTTTATGTTTTTTACGTTTTTGTCTGTTTTTTTACATTTCGTCCGTTTTTTTACGTTTCGTCTGTTTTTTTACGTTCTCGCTTTTTTACGTTTTCGTCTGTATTTTTACGTCTTTGTCAGTTATTTTACGTTTTCGTCTGATTTTTTACGTTTTCGTTCGTTATTTTACTTTTTCGTCAGTTTTTTAACGTTTTTGCCTGTTTTTACGTCTTCGTCCGTTTTTTTATGTTTTCGTACGTTTTTTCTACGTTTTCGCCCTTCTTTTTACGTTTGCGTCCGTCTTTTTACGTTTGCGTCTGTCTTTTTACGTTTTCCTCCATTTTTTTACGTTTTCGCACGTTTTTTACGTTTTCCTCCGTTTTTTTAAGTTTTCGTCCGTAAAAGTACGACAACGTAAAAAAACAGACAAAAACGGAAAAAAGGACGAAAACATAAAAAACTGATGAAAACGTAAAATAACTGACCAAAACGTAAAAAAACAGACGAAAACATAAAAAAATCTAGTAAAAAGAAAAAGAAACAAAAATGAAAGAAGTACTTAATTAGAACAAAAACAAATGGTCTTTTTCATGCAGATGAAGACTTTAGATGTACCTCTTCTTCTGCAGACATGGTTTGTAGATGAAGAGGTAAAACCTCTAAAAAAACAAATGAAACCTTAGTATACTTTTAGCCTCATACTTTTGGTTTCAAAAAATATGATCTGCAACCCGCCCCTATTAATGATTAGGCTATCAGTTCGGGTTGTTTTGGATTCAAGTTATTTCGGATCGGGTTAAGCTGTTTATTGAGTTGCCGCAATTACGGCTCACAAAAAGATACCAAGTCTAAAATTAACTCAAGCTAAGAATATACTAACATGTTTAATATTCAAATCAAACAAATCAATCGATATGGATTAATACGTAATCGATCGAACACTACCTGAAAACGACTTTTCTGCTAAGAAAGCCATTTGGCATATAACTTAATATCTAAATAAGCCAAAATGCACCAAAGGTAGTAACCAACTTTATTTACACACAAAAAAGGATCAAACATGAAATCATTTCAATTTTGGGGAGCACATACAGAAAGTATGATCCTTTTTCGGGTGTACACAAAACAGGTTGCCTTAATAGAAATCAGACAATTATTCCTTCTAAAATTTATAGAATCAAATTGGTCAGTTCTCACATCTCCAGGTCTGCAATGGCCTTCTTGTGCACGAGCAATATGGCATACACCTTTATAATCAGGATTAGCCTCCAAAATCATGGTATCTTATTCACCTTCCGGTTTCCATGACATAAAATACATTCTAAGAATATGGTGAGAATTGCACCTTGAAATCACCACGATGAATGATATCGTAGAAATATTTTATGTATTGCTCTTTGGCGAAATCCCTTAAGATATTAACAATTCTATTAGCTCTTTCATCATTTGTGAATGTAAGGTGATCGGGAATCAAGACAACCTTTTCGCGGTCCCAAAGCTTAATAGTCAAATAAAGTTAACAGTCAAAAAAATGGATTTGCGCATACCATTTACAAGCAAAATTGAGAAATGCATAATTTCAAAGTAAAATGCGTGAATAGGATGCATAAGATCGTGTGATGAGTCTCACATCAAGCATGATTGCATATGGGAAGAGTCGATACTTAGTTTCGTTAAGATTCCATATAAAAAGTGTATCCTGATTGTTATATGTGAGTGTGCAGTGGTCTAATAATATCCGTGATGAGATTTAGCACTGCAAACAGAAGCCATCCCCTCTCCTCTGGACACCACCAAAAGATGTTAAACTAGGCTGTGTTTGGATGTGTATTATTAAAATGTCGGTTTTAGTGTAATCCACTTTTACATTTAATTATCTAACCATTTACAACTTCAAGCCGCAGAAAATATCCAAATACTATATCGTTCATCATATTTAAGGGCAGCAACTATAAACCCTTACTGCTAGAGATGGTTGTCATCCGTCCATACAGTGAAACTCCTTGTCGTTAACGTACCAATTATGAGTAGCATACTATTTTGACCCACTGCATGAATGACACATATTTCTAATAAACTGGGATTCGCTAACTCCCCAAACTGAACTCAAACGTAAACCTACTAAACTTTTTTCCTTACACAGTTGTATCAAGTATGATTTAAGGGGGTGGTTTAACCTTCCTAAAAGTGGCTATTCTAATAAGTTATAAGAAATCCCAAACAGCCTGCAATTTCAATGAACAATTCAAAACAACCCCTATAAGTAGTTTAAAAAGCGCTCCAAAAAAACTCTATATGTAGTTCAAATAAGCACTCGAAAAGTTCTTAGCTTTAGGGGGTGGTTTAACCTTCCTAAAAGTGGTTAATCTCATAAATTGGTCAACCGTCAACGTCGTTTTTATTCTTAACTTTAGTGGCTGTCATGTGTCGTTTTGAGTGTTTTGTGTTAGGCCTCCTTGTTGAGTACGTCTTTCTCTGTTATGGTTCAAGGTTTTTACAATCCAGGTTCTGGTAGTTTTTCCGTATAAAGAGTAAGAATCATTTGCTGTTATGAAACAAATATGCAGACCTCATATTACGTGCTGTATTCTAAGTATATGGGTCGATGGATCATGTTTTTCGCCCCTTGGATCATCTAAATGGGGCACATCAGACTGGATCTGGGTCAAGATCCGACCCATTGACAGGCCTACTCCAAAGTAATGGGTTCATCACACTTTCAACTTGTTCGACCCATATGTCTAGCTCTGTTTTAGTCTAATTCAGTGTTTGACCCATTTGAACCTAGCCCAAATTGAGTAACTGACACACTCTTAAGTAAATTGTAATGTTCTATCATTGCATTCTTTAATAAACTTATTCCCAGCAACACTTCACACAGAGTCACAACTATAAGAAAACCCGACTTTTTTAGAGCTTGTGGAAGATAAAAATATATGACAGTGTGCTTAACCGGGAAAAAGGATATGTCTTACAGGGTTAGTACTATGAACTACTATACAGTCACGCATCTTCAGCAAGCAACTCAGGTTAGTCTTCTCATTCGTTATCCTTACAATATTTTATAGGTCTTATCCATAACTTCATATTATCTGCTCACGTCAAGCTAAAATAAGTCTGGATCCATCAACATCAGCCAATTGAAAATACAGCTAATAAGCAAAAAGGTTCAAAATAATTTGCAACAAGAGTTTAAGATCATTGACAAACATATGTGGAGATACATAACAAGAAAACCATCCATAGTTAAAATACATATTTATTTAGCTTATAACGCAAACAAAGAAAATAGAAGCTCATAGCATATTATCTTTCACTTTAACTGCAACTGAACAAGGGTCTCCTGATAGACACATGCAGTTAAATATGGCACGTTAGTAAAGAATGACTTTGTCATTGTCTTTTTTTCAAGATCATACTCAAGGAAATATTGATGATCTACTTGCAACAACACGTTACCATTCTTCAAAGGGTTTTTCTAACATGTGCCCCAGGGGCACATGATAAGGTGGAGACAGAAGGCTGTGTGTCACAGTTTGATTGGCTAGCATGTAATTGTGAGCCTGATAATGATTAATAATAATGATTGCTGGCCAATGAAACTGTGACACGCAGCCTTTGTCCCCACCTTATCATGTGCCCCTAGGACACATGTTAGAAAAACCCTTCTTCAAATATGATATGGGTCTTACACCTGGCGAAGTTCTGAACCCGATAACAGACATTTCCAATGCAATCAACTTCCTCCATGATTCCTTTACTCTGTATTCCATCATCACCCAAACATCCACATTGCACTTTTCATGACAGCAAACCACACAAAGACACCCTCCTAAAATACCCAAATCTATAGCCACACATCCATCAGTATACTCAGGCTGTGGTACGAATTTAAAGTTATGACTACGAAGATCAAAAGCAACAATCGGTACTTCTTATTTGAACCAGTAATTTCCGTGCCAACCCAATGAATCAAACCACTAACACACACATCATGAGCCTGCATTAGGATAATATTACAAGGAAACTCCTGCTCAAATTGCCACGCATCTAGTTTAAGACTGTAAACATTTACTTTACAACAAATCAAATCTGAGCCGGGTCTGCTATAATGTGAAAACCTAACCACCTTACAGTCACCACTAACATGGTCATATCCTGCTCTGACAATGGTAAGTCTAATTTTAGATCCAGGTGGATAGCGTCCCACCGACTTTATTTTTATATACCTTTTCGTTGAGGGGTTCCAAAATAGAATATCACGACGAGTAGTTTCCCCCTAGTTAAACATATGAGCCCATTGAAAGAGCCCATAATATGATAGTGTGGACCGGATTGATTAAAAGGAGGTTCTAGGTTTTTATAATCTGGACTTGAATCCTCAACATAAAAGGAGCATTTGGAAGAGCCTGAAGTGGAGTCTTTCAATTGAATGAAAATCTTATTCATTTTTAAAGATTGATTGAGATGTTGATTGATAAAACGAGGGCTATCAATAACCGCACACAAGTGTTTTGAAACCGACCAGAACCGCAAAAGAGACTTCACCGGCAAGCGTGAGAGAATTTCATCGAGTATTTCTGGTGGAACGTCGGGCATTGTTATCAGAGAATTTGGATTATGATGGGATGGAAGAGATGGTAATTTGTGGTGAATATATAGCACTTAAGAACTCAAGAACAATTAATTTTGGGATATATCTTTGAGTTGCATGATGACAATAATCGCAACTACCTGGAATTAAAGTGGATGCGTAAGTGAAACGCTTTCATTTCAATCCTGATAAGCTAAAGCCACCGCTCTTTAATATCATCACCCGACCTACGTGTGACTTTGAGAAAGAAAAAAATAAACCACTAGTACCTTCGGAACTAACTAGTTTTGGATCAATAAATGTCACATTCATGGAAGATAAGTGTAAATCAAGGTAAAAAATCTTAGGTAAAATTTGTAACAATAAATAGTAACATCTGATTTAGATAACGGTAATCTGATTTTTGCCTCATAATTTGAATTAGCTCATAATAATCCTATCACAAACCATACCATTTATGACATATTCTGTCTTAATACTGCATTCCTTGGGGGTGTTTGGCATTGCTTATCGTATTAACTTTTCTGCTTATTTGCAAGCAAAAGCAGCTTTGTGTTATCCAAACCCCATATAGGAAAGTATTCGTTTTATATCATAAACGATAAACGGATGAGGTTTTCCATGTTCATAAACGAATAAACGGACGAGTCTTTCAATTCAGATGTGTACCTAGTAAGATCTGAACCCTAAACCTCTTCTGCAAGAGAGCACTAGGCCTATTTGTTTACTGTCATAATCAACCTAAAAACTTTTATATATGAATTTGATTGAAAGGTTTTCTAACAAATTGTTTTTTCGAGTATTTTAGCATTTTCAACAAATTAAGCATATCCAACCATTATATCCCAAATTTTTTATTTTTAAGCAGCTTACAAGTACTTAATTTTGTGCCAAAGCATGAGCGGAAAATAAAAGCAATCCAGAACACCCCCTATATAGGCCATCGCGTTGTCCTATACTCTTAGCCAAACAAGATTCTTGGTACCAACCAACACTCCTATATATTATAACATCAAAACACAACAATGGGTAGTCAATATCTGCTTCGCTCCATTAGATAACTACCTACTCCATCTTATCACTAGCGTACGCATACACTTTAAGAGCATGCTAGTATCAAATGTATTAATCATTCAAAACCTTCACCATGTATTGAACCAATTCTTAGAAAACAACTCATTTCTAGAACTGAAAACTACAAAAGTACCATCATTACCACATCCTATATGGTTACACAACCTAATTGCACTTGTAAATTCAATATCATATAGTTAATAGTTGGAGTCTAACTTGAAAAATTATATAGGGACTAAATAATAGAATAGCATCATACTTAGGTTAGTGGTCCGTAGTCCCCTTTCAATATTCAATAATCATACTCAATAATGTCCCAACATTATTTATACTATTTTGATGTGCGCTAGCTCGGGTAAGAAAAACCAACAAGCTCGTTTTCTTAAGCCTATTAGCTTATCAAGTTGATCTGATGTGCTTGAATAAGTAATAAAATCCTAAGCTTAAAAAGTAGTTTATAGGTAAGCCGAAAATTTTCAACACAAAAAGTGAGCTTATAATATATATGCCACAAAACAAATACTAAATCATGACCCCATTATATAAGCCGAAACAAACACCTGATAATATTTTTTACCATCGATAATTACTGTTGAAATGCTTACATCTGAAGCACCGATCCATTTCTTGAATTTGACCATGGCAATGATAATACCAACCGGTCGACGGTCCTTATTAGGAAGTGTTTTTTTTATTTTTTTATATGGTGATTCTTCATGTTGAAGAGTTAGAAGGAATTGCATAATGTAATAAAATTTGTATATAGTAAGTTCTTAATACATAATGTATAATGGTCTATAAGCATATTTTAATATTTAAAGTTTTAAGTTTTCGTGAATATATATATGTAATTCCCCTCGTTTAAATTTTAAATAAAAAATAAAAAAAGTCATTTCATGAACCGTTCGGTAAATAGTTTATTCATGTTCGTTTATTAAATGAATGAACACGAACATTATTTGTTCATTCTAGTTAAACGTTATTATGAATGAGGTAGTTATAAATGTTATTTTCAGAAGTGTTGTGAAGCACATTAATGACGCGTGTGGTCAAAATATGATTTGTTTCTCAACATGTAACTAGAGTTAGATACTACTGGGCCCCTCGATGAATTGATCATATTTTTGTGTGGTCGCACCCAAATGTAATTAAGATGAATCTTGATTACTTTGGTAATCTAACTCTCAACTCATGCTTTCACCTCCAGCTTAGTTCAGAGTCGGCAAGGGGAATAAAAGAAATGGCTGTTTAGTCAACAATCAGGACCGTGGGAATATTTGTTCGCTTTATAGGTACCCCCAAAGTTCAATTTTTATACCGAGAAACACAATAGTTAAATAATGGGATGACTTTGATCCATATCCATTTTTAACATAGTATGTGAAACAAAATAATGTTTATGAATAAACCATTTAAAACTGAGACGTTTACGAAACTGCACTCATGTATTTCTAAGAGCATCGGTGTGTTGTTAGACGCTAACCTTTGCTACTATTTTTATTTATGATAGTAACATCTGATTTAGATAATGGTAATATGATTTTGGTCTCATAATTTGAATTAGCTCATAATAATCCTATCACAAACCATACCATTTATGACATATTCAGTCTTAATACTGCATTCCTTGGGGAAGTTTGGCATTCCTTATCGTATTTACTTTTCTGCTTATTTGCAAGCAAAAGCAACTTTGTGTTATCCAAACCTCCTTTTTCTTATAGGAAAGTATTCATTTACTATCATAAATGATAAACGGATGAGGTTTTCCATGTTCATAAATGGATAAACGGACGAGTCTTTCAATTCAGATGTGTACCTAGTGAGGTCTGAACCCTTAACCTCTTCTGAGGAGGTCATGCACCTTACCACTAGGCCTATTTGTTTACTATCATAATCAACCTAAAAACTTTTATATATGGATCGAGTGAAACGTTGTCTAACAAATTACTTTTTTTGAGTATTTTAGCATTTCCTAAAAATTAAGCATATCCAAACATTATATCCCGACAGTACTTAATTTTGTGCCAAAGCATAAGCGGAAAATAAAAGCAATCCGGAACACCGCCTATATATGCCATCTCGTTGTCCCATATTCTTAGCCAAACAAGAGTTCTTGGTACCAACCAACACTCATGTATATTAATTCATCAAAACACAACAATGGGTAGTCAATATCTGCTTCGCTCCATTAAATAACTACATATTCCATCTTACCACTAGCACACACATACACTTTACGAGCATGCTACTATCTAAGGTAATAATGATTCACAACCTTCACCATGTATTGAACCAATTCTTAAAAAACAACTCATTTGTAGAACGAAAAACACAGAAGTACCATCATTACCATATCCTATATGGCTACACAACCTAATTGCACTTGTAAATTTAATATCATATACTGCTAGTTAATAGTTGGAGTCAAATTCAAAAATTATATAGGGAGTAAATAACAGAATAGCACCGTACCATACTCGATAATGTCCCAACATGGTATTCATACTATTTCGAAGGGCACTAGCTAGGTAACCTAATTTAGTGGAAAAGCAACTCGTAAGGAAAACCAACAAGCTAGTTTTATTAGCTTATCAAGTTGATCTTAAGAAGTTAAATAAGTGATAAAATCCTAAGCTCAAAAAGTTAGTTTACACGCAATAAACAAATAGCTACATACAACAACAACATTACACAATCTCACAAAAGACAACAGGTGCATTAAGTTAGACAATTATAAAAGAATACAATAATGAAAACTAGAAGTACGTACATGTACATGCAGCTAGATAAGAAAACAATGGAGTATGAATTAAGGCAAGGCAAACATACAAAATCCAAATTTATTATAGTTTTAAAGTGAAAAAAGAAAGATTTAAATATTTGAACCATCAGGAATGAATCATAATAAGGTCCGTCCAGGGATATATATATATATATATATATATATATTAAAGCGAGTAACACGCATCACTTGAATCATTATTTAAGGGGTGTTTGGCTAAGCGATATAAGTGGCTTATTGCTTATATATATCATAAGCTTATAAGCCTATGTTTAGTGTTTGGATTAGCTCATGTTTGATAAGCTTATAAGCTTAAGTTTGGTTTGGTTTATGTTGGTAATGACCAAAAAGAATATGGTTTAATAAAATAAAGAAAATATAAATGTTAGATTTAGATAAAATAAGGGTAAAGTTGTAATTTGTATTGAAGTGTGTTATATAAGCCCAAACCTTCACAAAAAAGTCACACTTTTGTTGCTTATCAAAACACCCATATATAAGCTCATAAGCCCACTCATATAAGCTTAGCCAAACACTTAGTTTGGACTTATATAAGTCATATAAGCTAATAAGCTAATAAGCTCACTATATAAGCTAAAAGAAACACCCCTTTGTAAATAGATAATAATTCATCGGGGGAATTTGTTCTACACATACATATTGATTGCTACTTCTAGCTTTCTTTTTTCATTCTCTCCTTGTTATTTTCACTCAAAACTGGGGTGCCTTTTTTCAATTTATAAGGTTAGGGTTCTCATTTAGTATTTTAAAACCCATTTTGTTCCGACCGGATCAATCGGTTGAACCGTCAGATATTGATCGACCCGGTCGAACCGGTTCAACCTATGTAATGAGATTTACCTCTTGATGATGTAATAGATCTTGGCTAGGTAATTATGTAGTACACCATCTAATCTTGTTAGCGGCTCGGTTTTAGCGATTTATTATACATTGGGGGCGTGTTTGGTTCAACATGGAGGAATGGTAATGGAAATGGCAAAGGTAATACTAAGAGATATAATGAGCATTCCTTAGTAATATGTTAATCATTGATGTTGCTTGGTTCATACTATTCAATGATATATGCATATTATGGTTGTTTGTAATTTCATATATATGTGTATACAAAAACCATTGCTAGTGATGTTAAAATTACGAGGGTTGATGCGGCCGCGCGTTGCGGCGAAGAAAAAATGTTGATCATTTTGTTTACTGTGAAATCCAAATAGCACAATTTAACAAAAAAAATTGCAACGTTGTAAAATACATGTTACATTTCTATATATCTCAAACAACTGGAAACATGTATCCTTTTCGAATAAAATTACAATATAAATAAGCATGCACTATTAAACAAAGTTTAAAAGGCCAAAAAACCTAAAACACCTAAGAAGCATTAAGAGTCTTCGATATAATCTTAAAACTATACATAGTTAAGAATAAGATTTTATCAATAACTACAAGTCTTCCTAAGTGATTTCAGATTCTTGACTTCTTAAGACTGGTCCAAATACTTATGTTAACTTTTACAAACAATATATTTGAAATTTGGGATTTCTTGAGGCAATTGGCTTTTTCTACATACTCATCGATGTCTTAATTTGAAAACTGTGAACCTTGCGCTCCATATCATCGTCCAAAAAATGGCTACAACTTGAAAGTGCTCGGCAAATGCTGTTCAGTGCTCAACCAAAAAAGAAGTCAAATTTCTTCAATAAATAAACATGCTAACTTTCATCATAACTATAATTAAACAGAATAATTAATTTCACAAACATAATATCATAAACAATACATGTTTGAGGTAACATCCTCCAGGGAAAAACTGAATTGCCTTTACTGGTCAAGCCATTGTCGTACGTTTCATGCACTTGATCATGCACAAAGAAAAAATATTTCTACAGTAAAAGAATCAGCTAATTTTCATCATACGTATAAGTAAATAGAATAGTAAATCTTACAATTATCTTATCATAAACTATACTTGTTTGAGGTAACATCCTCTTGGAAAAGACTGAATTATCTTTACCGGCCAATTACTATAATACGTGTTATGAACCCGATCATGCATTTTTTGTCCTGCAACTTTTCTGTCAATTATAAAACGATCTGTACAGACCCTACATTAAAAAAAGAAATCAAAACAACCAAACAACGCATGTAAATCTATGTAGCATAAGAGTTTTTTTCTTTAATCCGTTCGCAGTATCATTCATGTATCATAATGGCTAGAAAACATGGTTGCAATTGATGTCATATATTTTCCATGCCAAAATACCGCAACAAAAATGTATGTAAGCCAAAACCATCTTGCCAAACCAAGTACAACATAAAATAACCACCTCTTTTATAAACTCAAGACAGTGCAATGAAAACACTAATTTTCAGAGGAAAAAAATCATAATTACACTAAACAATTAAAACTTAAAAATATCATATACTTTTCTTACAACACACATGCGCACCCGATTAGTAACTGCAACCAAACATTTTGTATACTCTTTCAGCTATCGCATTAGCTACAAAGGAGGGTCAGACATGTATGAGTGTGTCGTAACAAAAAATAAATGCTCGCCGTGGATGCATTAATAAAAACACCCCGCCAAGATACGGGTATTCTAATATTTTGAACGGTTCCATTCAAACAATGAATATATTGCATATTTATCATCTCTGCCTATCTAATTACGAATACGTAAACAATCAAGCAATATCGGTAAATACAATAAATCGCCTCAACGCGAGAGCATTGTACGGGCCAGACACATGAATTCAATACATCTTTCATGGCTGACCAAAATGGACTCACACGAAAATAGCGTGTAAAAGAAAACGGTCGCAACAAAAAGGAAGCTCAAATTTGTGAAAAATGTATGAGAACATAGAGAGGATACTCACTAAGGATGTGTAAAAATAGAGGCGAGACCAAAATACAACTATTTTCAAACCTTCAACGATTTCATACATATGACACATGCACTATTTATCATTGTCGGTCACGCGGTTAAAAAGATTTGCATACACAATTTGTCTGCAATCTTGGTGCATACAGAGTAAAAGCATGACGTAATTCCGTTTTACACAACATTTAGCTTAATAGTTTAAGGTGACATTTAAGCCATTAATAGTACAGCTCCTAACTCTCCTAGAAACTAATGTAAACCAAACGACACCCTTTTAGGGTGAAATAGCGGCAAACAACTTAACTTTCAAACTAAAAGATAATGTTGTCATTTATATCACAAAAAAAATCAAGAATGACGCACACACTAACTAACATTTACTACCCATTCAATGACTACCTACTATAAAGCAAAAAAATAAAGAATTTATAAAATAAAGCTGGATTTGTAAATACACATCAGAACAAAGAGAAAAGACCCACCATCGCCACATCAACATAAATGCCCCGCCAAGATACGGTTATTCTCAAACTTTGAACGATTTCCGCTAGATATTTAATTAGTTAGAGACTTATCGTCATCGTCTACACATTTAGCGGTGTTTAAATATCAAACAAATTTACATCTTTGATATTCAAAACATCAACGAAACATTCCATTACCCTTTTATATAATAGCGTAATAAACGACCGCATTTAGTGTAACACCCCCTTATTTGACATATAGTAGCGGAAGCTAAATTGGGGTATTACTTCATGAATCAACAGTCATAATCATAGAAAACGACTTAAAAGAGACGTTTTGGAAAATTTAGTTATCATTTAATAATATATCATAGTTTTACAAAGGAGGTCCCAAAATACATTTGAAAACATAAAGGTTGAATGATAACAAGTTTGGACGTCCTCAAGTCCAATGCCACTCTGTGCCATAGGTTGATCAATTACCTGAGATAAACATGCTAAAAGGGTCAACACAAAGGTTGAGTAAAATTCACAAGTTTGCAATATAATGATTGAATACAAGTTAATGGTAATAATTGCAACGAATACAATCATCATATAAAAAGATATTATTGCACTAAGCTCATGACACCGAAGCCTTAAGTAAATGTTATTCATAAGTTGTTGCCCCAAGCGGGTGCTTTGCCAAACACCCGGAGTTCCTCAAATGAAATGCGTTCGCTGGCCATGTATGTACCAAAACCTGGACGGAGAAGTTCAGTCCCAATAGATCTATTCACGGTATTCGCGCTTACTTTGCAAAGTAATTAACGGTTTATGATAGTGGGGCCTTTTGGCAAATGGAGGTAACTTAGGAAATAATATATCAGGATAGCATACAGTTGGAAAATACTTGTATTTATGGTTTATAGCATGTATCTCCCCACGGAGTTTAGAAAACATGTAAAGGTGGGACTGTGAACTCACCTTAACAGGGAAATCTAATTGATGGTAAAAGTAAATCAAATGGAAGTAAGCAGATTCGTCACGCAACCTGGGGTAATATGTCAAGTCTCAGTTTGATTGATTATATTCCAGAACTTTATTTCATAAAGTTTAACATAAACCTTAATTTGGTTTATTAATTTGTGAAAATATCGTATCATTGTTCGGGCTATCATAATCCAGAGGTCATGTAGTAAACGTTTGAGGAGCTAGGACACTTTAAATCGTAAATCCAGCAAACTCGTCAAAACGTCTACCCAAATGAAATCTACACAATGGAATTCCCCTCACATGTAATTCCCTGAGTCAATTATACGTGATACGTATAATTTAAAAAATGAGAGAGTTTTATCTTTTAAGTTTTTTGAAAAGCTTGTGATGATTAAATTTTTATTAAATATTTAACACAATTGATTTATATGTTTCGATCGATGAATGAAACGATAAATGTGTCGGGTTTTAATAAAGTCAAGTCTTATAATGTTTAAATATATTTTTATTATTAAATATAAAAATATTACATTTTATACCCTTAAGAATTTGAAATTGACAGTATATACCCTTGGTATATATTAGTTTACAATTTAAACCCTTTATAAATAATTTTAAAACATTAAACCCTTAACTTTCAAATATGGCAAAACAGGCCCTTGTGGTTTAAGTTTAGGATAATTACACTTTTGGCCCGAGAGTTTAATAGTTTCAAAATGTTACGATATATACCCTTCATGCATAAAATGATTTGCGTTTCTAGTCCAAAATCCATATACTTTGTATTTTTGATCTCAAAATCGATTTGCAGCTTATAGCTTATTACTATAAGCTAAAATAAGTAAGTTTTACGAGCTTGAAGCTTATGAAAAGAGCTTATGATCTTAAAATCCAAAATGGGCATGTTTGGTTTAGAAACAATAACCCGATGGGTTAGGGCTTTTAGGATTAGTTTTAATGATTATAAAAGTGATAAATGAGCTTATAGAAATAGCTTATTACAACATCTTATGGCTTATAGCTTATTAGGTTCACGAAAAGAGCTTTTTAGGGTTTTAAGGGGTGCGTTTGGTTTAGGACAACCAAACGAGTAGACTTAGGGTTTCCAAAAGAGTTTAGCTTAAACAAATGATTATATCAAAGCTTATACATGATCTAAAGTATGACAAGAGCTTATAGAACAAGATTATGAGGCTTACTAGAGCGTAATGGATTGAATTGGCTTGATATGGGTAGTAAATGATGAAATGTAACCGAAAGCTTGGAAATGAATCAAAAACTCTTCTTTTCTTATCCTTTGTGTAACATTCCGTATTCAAGGTCACTATTAAATCTCGACATAATTTCTATTTTTACTTTTAGTAAATTTTGAGTTTTACTTTTCGTCGATAAAAAAAAATAATAATAAATAAATAAATAAAATAAAATAAAAAAATAATAAAAATCGCCGTTCAGTATAATTCGCGAGCCGTGCTTGTAATTGTTATCCGTCTAAATATTCTAAGAAGTTAAAAATTTTATATCTTCCCTCGTTAGCTCGAAAATTTTATTTTTATAATCCTCGTTTGTTCCCGCGTTCAGCCGAATCCTTATTAAAAATCTACATAAACTAAAGTATATTTTCTTTCTTTTTTCTTTACTTACACAAATAATATAACAAATTTACAAAAAAAAAAAAATGAAAAACTAGGCCCCTAGCCTTTCTTGCTGCCGCCCCACTCCACACCCCTCAACCAATCTAAAATTTCTTCCTGACAATTGATATGACTCCATGCATGTAAACTTGATACATAAACCCCTTTCATACTCCAACAGTTATAACTCAAAAAAAAAAAAGAATTAAGCCCACAAGCCCCAAATTGCCGCCCCTATGTAGCCTAAACCAACACTCCATCAAAATTTTCTTTTTTTCCCAGGCATAGTCTCATGATGGGGTTTTGCATGGGCTTGGGAGTATAAAAACCCATTTACTCTAATTCATAACACAGTGAACCCACAAGTGAAAGAAAGAAAAACAAAACTTCCTGCTTCTCCTCTCTATTTCTTCCTGTCGAGCCAAAAACAACATCAATAAGCCATCATCAAAAATTTTCTACTCATTCAATCACCTCTACACACTCCTACAATCATCTACATTGTGTTCTACATAATCTTTATCATCAAATTAAAAAGAAAAACACCATGCAAAAGATTTATTAAAATCTTTATTTTCTTGTTTCTTGAAGTTTTGGGGTGAAGATTGAGTTAAAAGGTTGAAGACTATTGTTAAGCAAGACTTGGGTGTAATAAAAATCAAAGTTTTGGGATATTAAGGGGTGTTTGGATCGGCTGAATTTAGGGACCCAAAGGGATCATTAGACTTGATTATTTATCTTGCATCTTCTAGTGATTGTGAGCTCTCAAAACTCTCTTGATAATTTTTTTTTTGATAATGCATATGTTTATATTTTTATATATTTTGGAATCCACTAGAATGATGTTAATTTGGTTTTTGAGGTGTTGAATAATCGTGGTTATGATAGAGGGTGGAGATAGGCTAGTTAAGTGTATTGGTGAAGTGATTTTGCGATGAAAATAGTGTTTGGCGTAGTTTGGTAACGGGGCATTTTCTGCAGAAAATTAAAGCCCGTGTTTTGATGTCGTAAAAATGATAAAGTTAAAAACTTGTTTAAGATTAGGGTAGAGTATCGTTTTCATGTATGGATCGCCTTCTAACTCTTAAAAACGAAGATTCTATGGCAAATTGAAACTAGAAATAGTCGTCGTAAAAATCCAGTTTTTGGAGTATAAGTAGTTGCTGTCAGGAATTTGAAGGGGCTGTTTCGTCATTTTATAATCTGTTTCGGCCTTCGGCCAAAACACGAAAGTTGTTCGGATGGCCGTTTTACTGCCCCGCTTGGTCGGTTAAGTCTAGAATCAAGTAAAAATGGGTCTAAATGCTAAGGCAAAACCGGGGTTTTTCATTTTTAAGAAACTGCATCAGACTTGATGCAAGGGTATTTTCGTCCATTTCTGTCGATTTCCGGGTCTCGGCCAAAACTAAAAAGTTGTCCGGAACGTCGTTTTACGTCCGGGTACTTTAGAGTCCGAGATGTGAAAATGTGTTTTATTAGGTCGTTTTTGAAACGGGTCAGATTTGGCAAAGTATAATAAAAAGGTAAAAACTTATAAAAGAATTGGTGGGTTGCTGATTTTTGTTAAAAATAGGGAATTTGAGCGATTTAGTGTCCGTGTGAGCTTATGAAATGTTAACAAAAATAATTGGGCGATATATATATTATTGGGTACGTTTCGGTTACATCTAAAAATAGTAAGTCTATAAATGGAAACTTTATATATGTAATTATGAACATAGTCATAAGGTAAACAAGGACATATGGATAAGTGCATATATATTATCGGCGTGTCGGGGTTTGTCAGAAACTTAACATTTTATGAATGGGTGAGTCATATCTTACCATAAATGGACTTTCCAAAAATAGAAACTTTCCTAAAATAGTAACTTACCAAAAATAGAAACTCTTCAGAAAAACATCATGAATTAATACCGAGAGAAATACAATTATTATAAGCGTCTTAATTAATAAAACTTAGGGCGTTCATGTGGATTCCATAATATGTAATTATATATGTATGTGTGTAGTAAATATATTTATTTACTTGTGCAATTTATGCATTTTACACTCGATCTTTATTTCTTCTGATCACGGACCAGTATCTTATAGGTCGTGGTTGAGGCGTATCATTATTGTTCGTTCGTCGTTGAATCTATTATCCGAAACTTGACTAAGGTGAGTTCATAGCCCCACCTTTTCTCTAATTTTAATGTTTCAGTAAACTATTTGGTGAGAATACATCTTTTTACCGAATAACATTATCGGTTACAACTTACATAAGCGCTACTGAAGTTTTTACTAAAGCTTTTGCTTGCCTACCACAACTGATTTCTAATACATGTTTAAACGTGCTTTTTTACGAATAACTATCGTTACTACTACATAAGCGTTACATGAATGTTTTTACTAAAGTTTTTACTTGCCTACCACATAATTTCTAATACATGTTTGATGACATGCTTTGTTTTACCGAATAACTTATCGGTTACTAAACTACATAAGCAGTTACGAATGTTTTTTTACCTAAAGCTTTGCTTATCCACCACATGATTTCTAATACATATTTGATACAATCTTGTTATAAACTAGGACACAATAAACTTTAAGGTATGGCTGGACCAAATAAGAAAGTCAATCCATGAGTATTTTTGCCAAGACCCCACATCTTGAACTGACTATTGCCTATAATGGGTTAGCTCTAGTACAAGTAAATAGATCTATTGGTTTGACAGTCCCTGTCCTGTGGTATGAATCGTATCCTTTCGAGCACGCCATCAACGGACAATTTGTAATATAGAAGTTAGGTAAAAGGCAATAATACCTATTATGTGGCAACAAGAATACATTACAAAGATATGATTTTAACAGTTAAGGCTACGGTGCTCATAGCTCAATTCAATCAAGATTTATACATTGCATTCGTTGCAATGTATTCTGTTGAATTATACTTTGGAAAAACTGGTTCGTTGGCTATCTGAAGGACCTAGTGGTCCACTATTAAACATTACTTGGATTTCGATAACAATTATTCTAAATGTTGTAACGCTACTTTTCTTACAGAAATATTTCTTGAACTATTTCAATACTGCTTTTACTTAAACCTATGAATTCACCAACGTTATTGTTGACGTTTTTGCATGTATTTTCTCAGGTTATTATCTTGTTAGCTGAGCATTAGGAGCATTCGAGACGCGTGGAATATCAATAGAACTCAAGGACTTGTTTTCTTCACATTTCATAACTCTTTTTCATAATAACAAAATGAGTCACGATTGAAATCTTGTAACCTTGTTAAATCAAAATTATTGGGACCTGAATTTACTCTGATTTATTTAAATCGAATGTGACATTTTATCAAACGTCCCTTTTGCGTTCGTTTAACCCTGTTAAACTTGACATTATAACTGATGAAGTGGCACCCCAAAGTGGTATTCCGCTGCGTTGTGATTTTATGGGGGTGTTACAATTTTCTAACTCCATTTTCTCTAGATCAAAGTATCTCAAAACACAGGCTCTGATACCACTTGTTGATCCCATGCCTTGATCGATTCTTTATGATATAAAGAGTTTGTTACCTTGGAAGAATCCAAAATAACAAAGATTGAGACTTTGTATGTATACCAAAGTGTATGCGGAATCTACACTTTGATACTCTAGAGAAATTTATGAATGAAACAGTAATGACTAAAACACACAATGAACACAAAACTCACTGCTTCAATATTATAAATAATACGAGTACTCTTTAAGTACTGGGGTTACACAACCTTGAAGCTATTACAAATTTTCTCTAAATATATCTCTGAAAAGTTCTGAGTTACTCTACACTCGGGATCTCCTTTTATAGAAATACAAGGAGCCCTTTACAAAGATATCAGCCTATAATTTAGGTTCAGTTACAATTAAAATACAAATATCCGAAATACTCTCCATGCATCCTTATCTTCAGTTCATCAACTTTGACCATTTAGCAGTACTAACTTCTACGTCTAGCAGTATTAAGTAACCTTGGCAGTACTAACTTTGTACTGGCAGTACTAACTCCTTTAGTACTGTTGGCAGTATTAAGTCGTATGAAGATTTATTCCTAACATATATTGTCGTCTACACAAACAGCAGATCAGTTCAAAGACACCGCGTTCTACTAGCAGCTAGGAGGCTAATTATATTTACCTATCCTATGCAAGACTCAACCGCTGAAATTTTATTGGAATTTTGTGAGTTTCTACTCGATCTTCATTCATGCGGGGGATTGTTGGAAAATTTTAGTAAAAAAATGAGTTTTCATTACCTTTGGACATAGATAATTATTAGTGAATATAATTATTATGTTTAAGGCTCTATAACGAGCCATTATATGTCCAAAACGGAGTTAGTGTGAATGAGATATCGAGTCTCGAAGAAAGGTAGTTGGAATGGAGGGAAAAATGGTTATCAGTAACCATTAGTTGGAAATTTTGGTCAAATTGTTTGAATGACAATTGATAGTCATTATACTAATGGGTTTTTAGAGCTACATTAATATTTGGTTATTTGTAACAACCAATTTAATTATATGTTCACGAGCCATTAGTATAATTGATTGTAATAATTATTTGACTGTTTTCTTCCATCCCTATTCCCTATAAATTGAGAGTCAGTCTCTCATTTCAAAAACACACCAAAAACTTACAACTTACTTTCCTCTGTCAGTATACTCACAAGAATTCTAGTAGAATTTCAGGCAATTTGTCAATTCTGGCAGTACTCTTGCTTCGGCTATTGTACCTTGGGAAACAACCGTGATTATTGTACACATAATTGTTTTTTAAGGAAATCGTGTTCAACACGAGCCTCAATCTTCTTTGTTGATTATTTTAGGTTGGACTTTGTTCAGGTTCTTCATATACTCTCTTAAGTGTATTGTAAGTTTTCTTCTTGATATTGTAATTTAAATTATATATAAATGGTGTTTTTATTTCCTACAATACAACATCATGTATCATCATTATACAACACCTTAGATCGAGTAGTCTTTTTGGTGATAAAAGACAACTTAAAGAGTTCATGTTACTTAGAAAAGGGTAGTACATAATATAGTGGGATTTTCAATACAAAACCAATTTTTTGTACAGAACTTACATAACTATATGAGTTTGATTAATGGTTAAGATTGAAAGTGTCAAAATTGTAAATAAACAAAAGATGAGGATTTCTTTTCAATTAAGTAAAAAGCTAAAAGGGTAATATAAGCAGTTTACATTTATTATTTTTAAAAACCTACCACTAATTTAGGAGTATAATTATTAGGTTAAAAACTCAAAAACACTTTAACCCTTCCCTGCCCCCAACTGCCTCCATAAAAAATGTCTGTTTCTCTCACACATGCCCAGATCTTCCCTGCCTCGCCCATCTGTGTAACCTTTTCTTCTCATCTCATATCATCTTTAACCTAAAAACTGCTCTCATTTTATAGTGCGATCTTGAATCTGATAACGGCGAGTAGGTCTGGTAGATCATCTTTCTAGTTTGGTGGATCCGCCTGTATTAGCAAGCAACATCATATTATCGTTCTGTTATGAGTATTGGTTTTGCTCGATTAAAGGGTATGGTCTTGGTGGTTTTGGTTTTCGATATCTCGCCTACATCAACTTATGTGTCGAAGGTTGTGTTATGGAGGAGAACCAACGCGGTTGTGGTTCGATGAGGAGGACAGTGGCAATGTTTGGATTAGGAAGACGGCATCGGTAGCGACCGGACGACGATGGCCTATCCTTTCCAGGTTCTCTTTTTTATTTTATTGGTTTCCTATTGGATTAAACTAGCCAAAAGTTTAATGTGCTAATGATGATTAAAGTTGATCGACTAATCAGTGATGACATTTATTGGGCTGGTAAGATCAAGCAAACAAAACAACTAATGAACTTAATCAACTCATCAGTTGTCATGCGTATGTATTGTTGGGCTTAATAAGTGCATATATGGTGTATGTATCTATTGTGCTTTGTAAAAAATAGGTTGCGTAGTGATCAACAAAAGTAGTGATGTTTTAATTTTTTAGTATGAACATATATGTATATCGGGACATGGGTAGTGGTGGTTTAATTTTTTAGTATGAACATATATGTAGTGGTGTTTTAATTTTTTAGTATGAACATATATGTAGTGGTGTTTTATTTTTTTAGTATGAACATATATGAACATAATTGTTGTATCTGATTAGTATGGGATGATGGCAAGTATAAGTGCAAGATATAACTACTACCCGCCTTGTCCATGGCCCGAAAAGGTGTTAGGAGTCAAAGCACATACTGATAGTTCAGCGATCACGGTCTTGTTGCAATATGAAGAGGGTGAAGGCCTTCAACTTTTGAGAGATAATCAGTGGATTGGAGTACCTATTGTTCGTGATGCTCTAACCATCAATGTTGGTGATCAAATGGAGGAAATCCTTTTTGTTTACTGGCTAGTGTTCCTACACCTAGTTTTCGGTTTTACTTGTCAATTTGGGTTGGTTGGTTATGACAGGTTAAACGTGTGCTCTTTTTCAAAATGAGTGAATTTTAGATTGACTAGTCAAGGCTTTCTAAAATTTCTTTATCGATTAGTAAATGATATCGTGAATAATGAATGTGTCAAATATGATATAACCAGCTACTACTGACACAAGCGTTTGATAAGGTTGAAAACCATTGGCCCATTTCTGTTTCATCTTTAACTGAATTTTATAATCTTACCCATTTGACCCGCATGAGGGACACAAAACCAAATTAACTTATTTTAGATAGATGGGCCAGGACCAAAGTGACCATCCAATATCAAGGGCATTCAGCCTATATATTGATATGTGAGGATTAATTTAATATGTTTATTTTTGATATTTTGACACAGTTTGATATAAATAAAGATCGTGCATATGTGTTTTGCTATAGTCATGATTTTGTGTAAGTTTTATGTTATTAACTAATCTTACATTTGATTTAACATGACATAATTTTAATATAACTAATTTTATCTTTGTTTTACTTATTTTGTTTCAGTAAGGATGGATCAATCATAGAAAACATGACGTGTGATGAAGATGATCAAGATAATTAATGGATTTTAGATTGCGTGCATGGATTTTAGATTGTGTCTGCTGATGCATGGATTTTAGATTGCGTGCACAAATGTTCTCGAAGCCGTGCATATATGTTCAAGATAATTAATGGATGCACTTATGTTTTTTATATGGTGCATAATTGTTCTCGAAGCCGTGCATATATGTTCTCAAAGTCGTGCATATATGTTCTTGAAGCGTGTACACATGTTTTTTAATATCTTGCACATCCATGTTGTAATTTAATTGCATTTCATTTTATATCAAAATTTGTGTATTGTATTTAGGTTTTTGCTTTGTTATAAATTTAGAGTTTACATGTATATGTTTATGTTTTTGTTTATAAATTTCAAAGATTAAAAAATGTAAAGCATAAACATAAGTGCAATTATTATTTAAAAAAATAAGTTTGATGTCTAAACAATTGGGACTGTTTGGTTAACAGTTTGTACCAAAAAGCTCATTTGAGATTTTTAGCTTATTGTTTGAATTTTTAGCCTAAATCCTGCTTATACTTGCTTGTTAGGGTAGTTTTAGGTTAGTCATAGCTTATTTGAGTTAGTCTTAGCTTATTTTAGCTTATTAATATAATTGAGTTTTAAAAAAAATAGTAAAAAAGGGTTAAGTGTTGCTGTTTGTTTTATAAGCTGATTTCCAGCTTATTTTTGAGATTTTAAAAAAATTGCATTTTTAAAAATTGCTTATTTCTATTAGTTTTATAACTTTGCTTTTCAAAGTTTTTGCAAAATAAAAAAAAGGGAACGAAGGAAGTCATGGGTGAGCAAGGCTCGAACCCATATTATTTCTTGCTTACACTAGCTTATTAGGTTAGTTTTAGGGAAATGGTAGCTTATTAGGTTATGTTTTCAGCTTATTCTTAGTTTTCTAGCTTAAGCAATTTTGTTAAAAAACCAAAAGTCTCTAAGAGTTTTCTGTCAAAGTTAATAAGCTGTTTCCCAGCTTATTTAGTGGTTTTTATAAAAAGTTTCTTTTGTAAGTTTTGCTTATTAATAGCTGTTTTATAACTTTGTTTTTAAAAGTTTTTGCAAAAATAAAAAAAAGGGAAGAGGGGAAATCCAGGGTGAGCAAGGCTCGAACCCTGGACCTCTACCCTCCTCAACCTTTTCAAAGCTTCAACACAACACACACAAACCATCTCGCCCTTGGGTCTTTTCCGTTATAGCTTTGCACTTTAATTCCTTTAACCCTTGTTAGCAGTTTAAGCCTTAAGCTCTTTCAGGCTTATTTGCAGCTTATTCGTATAAGCTGGTTAGCTCATTTTATTTTTCTTAGATTCTTTATAGATCAATATACTTTCCCTTAATTTTCTAGTTTTTATAAAATTCATTTACTATTTTTTACATTTAATTTTCATTAAAAGTATTTTTAATTCATAATAAAAAATCTAAAAGTCAAAAAATTAAAATGCTATTCTGAAATTTTATTAGCTATTAGAACTTAGGATAAATAATTAGCTCTTGTAGGGTTATTTTTGCTCTATTTAAGTTTTAGTGCTCATTTCTTTAATACCGTTAACGTTTTCGTGTTTGATTTCAAATTTCTTTTGTTTTTAGCCTACCTTTGTTTGTTTTTGCACTAAGATAGTGAAATATTAACCAAATCTAAATCTTGTGAAACCTATTCAAAAAGCCCCCCCCCCCCCCCCCCCCCCACCCCCCCCCCCCCCCCGCCCGCGATCACGAACTAACCGATTTTCAATTTTTTTCACGCTTCGTCAGTGGAAAACGACCCGGGAGGTTTTTGGACGACACTTTGGTTAAAATTTGTTCTCGAACCCGACTGAAAATACTTACTATACTATTATTGATTAATCCTTATATACTTATATATTATATTATATAGAGTGTGTTCGGACGGGATCAAAATTTTTGATTTTGATATGTGAGAAATCACATATCCTTTTTGGATCACAACAAACCCTAAAAAGATGAAAATGTGCATAAAAATACTTGTATATGTGTAAATATTTTAAAAAAACATATATGCACCTTAATTTCTGAAAAACATGTATACTTAAAAAAGTATAAATTTAAAAAAAATAATTCCGAAAATTAAGAAAATAAAAAAACATTTTTTAAATTAAACAATTCAAAAAGAAAAATTAAATATGTTTTGACCATTGTACCCTTTTGAATTAAGAAAAACATTTAATAATATATACTAAATTTCTATTGGTCCAAAGTGGTTATGTACAAAAAAATAGTTTTGTATTGAATGGTCCCCACCTAATATATATAAATATATTATATATATATATATATAGAGTAGGGATCCAGTGAGAAGTAAATTAAAATAAGAAGTGGTGAGAAGTGACTAAAACCACACATTTGAGATGCAACGACTTGCATTAGATGCATTTTTATTCATTTAGATGCACCATTTTGATTTTCGAACGTTAATTTGATGCGTAGATGGTGCAAATTGATTTTTATGATTTTGGCACATGCAGAGGAACAAAAAACAAGAGAAAAAATGAAATGCATCCAATATACGTATATGCATCTAATTAAAAGCTAGAAAATACATTATGATGCGTTATAATGCATCTAAGATTATAGAGATGCATCTAATTTAAGTCGGTGCATCTCGAATATGCGGTTATAGTTACTTCTTATCCTTCTTATTTTAAGAAAACTTCTTATTTGATCCTAACTCTATATATATAATCAATATATATAGTGTATGATAATAAATATATATACTGTTTCAAAATCCGTGCCCGATGGCGGTTTGACTTGTGATTAATGTATTCATTTTATTTTTGGCTAAATATTTGTTTTTTTAAATTGTTTATTATAGAAACATTGTTTTAAGCCTTTTGTTTTAAATTTGTTTATTATCTAGCATGTCTAAGTCGCCCGTACATTGGTATAGACCATTAATTACAAAACTTTGGATTTAGTGGTCTAAAGTCTATTTATACAAACATGAAATTTGATAAGAGGAAATAAAATTTAATAAATTATCCGTCATTACAAAGTATACAAAAAGGAGTACATGATATGCAATGTGAAAACTAACATGAATGCATATTCCTTTTTGGAAGAATCATAATTACGAATGGTATTGTTTGATAGTATGAATAAATATGCAGATTGTTACTGTGTTGCTAGCTACAATGCATTCGATCCTAGAGGTCTTTCTTCCTTAAACATTTGAACAGACTACTAATAGTACAGTTCCCGATACCATTTCGTTTTACAATATGAATAAAACAATGAACCCTTCTCCAAGTTAGTTTAAGGTGCAGATTACCCATTTAGTATCGTCCTTCCAAACACAAACAACATATAAACATCATTACTGAAAGTTCAAAAATTTGAAGTTAAAAATATATATACGGAAAAATCCCTTCAAATCTAATTAATCCACATAATGCCTAAGCATTACACAAATGAAAACGTGTTAAGTAGATACATTTACTCGCAAGGATCAAGTACATTCCTTCATCATCCAAAATCAACAAATTATAAAGAATAAAAACATTCAAAACACCCAATGTATTTTACAATCATTCTCAACTATTCAGAACATCCTTATATTATACAAGTCAAGTTTGTAAACTTAAATATGACAGAGTGAGTCTCTAAAACCAAACAACATAATGTACATCTATTCCATAAAATACGCTCACGTGTAACTAATAACTTGCACTCGCGAAAACCCTTAACTACTATGTTCATAGGGCAAGTGAAACATCATCAATTGAAAACTTAAAAAACTCTTTCAAAAAAAAAACTCAATTCATAAAATACTCTCACCTCTTCTCTATGTCTTTTACTTATCATTAAAACTCTTACTAAATAAATATAGTAGTGATGAATGAATAATTGAAGACAGGTGTTGTGGTTTCTCATACCTTCTTTATGACTTCATAATTCTCCTCCCTTTGGCTCCCACCGATAAGTTCAACCACATATCCAAAAACACAGAATTCTTCACGTTTGAATTTATTTGTTTTTTTAATAAAACTGGAAAGAACTAACGAAAATAATAATTTTAAGAGTATTGAAGTATGTTAACTGATAAATCAATCTATAAATGTATTTAATTGAAAAAACATGAAAACGTTGAGCTAAGGCAAATACCACATGTCCCTGCCTCTAGTTTCTTTAAATCCCATGTGTCTGACTCAGGCTCATCGTCTCCTTCTCTCTGTTTCAGAAAAAAATTAATCTTGAAACATAATGTTCTTAACAAAAAACTTTTAACGGAAAAAGGGTCAATTTTAAAAATTAAAGTTAAAAGTATGTAAGTAATGCATACATTTTGCTTGTATAAGTTACTTCTAAATAGTACCTCCTTAGAAGAGTGATCACCTACTGTTACCATCTTCTTCAACTTTTCTTGATCGCTACTATGGACAAAGATAAAAAAGGAAAGTATAAGAATAATGCCACCCTCCCAAGTCAAATGTAATAGTTTTAAATTTTCTAAAGCTCAAAACTTAAAAATACAATATAGTTCGAATCAAAACAAAAAAAAAATGGTAAACAAATAAAAAAGAAGCTGATATCAGATGCAACCCGAATAAGCAGATAAACACAGGTATCTAGAAACGTAAAATGCTTTTGTTTTTGTCTCGGTTCCGCTTTCAACAAAAAAATGACTGCACATTGAAAAATTTGAACCAATGGGCTTTCTTTTTTTCATGGGAGGACTGTTAAGAACAACTTTAATAGTGCAAAAAGTGGTAATATGCTACATACAATTGATGATAATACCTGGCCATCAATCTTTTGTATTCAGGGGATTCGAGATGGGCATAAGGTAAAGGTGAATCATCCTCCATAATAGCGGGCTTTAAGATAAATACAAACACTTAAAGTCAATTGAGTTAATATCTAATTAGCAGTTAATAAACATAGTATACAACAAAACATGGTATATATTCGTGTAGGATGAGTGCACTTGCCTTTCCATTGTTGATGACCTGAGCCTTCACTGTCGCCAATGGATCCAAAAAATGTCAAGTGCCAACAGTAATTCTGCTTTCATTGGTTGAAAGGTGGTGATTCACTTCCACACTTATTACTCAGGGGATTGACAACATTGTAGTAAGATGCATTGAGTGAGTGGCCCTTGTCATTTCTGTATAATCAACATTTAAAGTTTTGAATGCTTACAGCTATTTTACAGGTTCGGGTCAAAACGATTAATATAATGTAGAACCAAAATGGTAACTTTTATGTAGGTTGTGTGGGTTGGCCTACAAAAACTGTTCCACTTTTAAAATTCTAAAATAACTAATGTGTTAAAATTACTAAAAAACTACATATAAAGAGTGTAGAGGCGCGGGCGGCGCGGCGACGGAGAGGAAAGAGGGTAGAGGAGCAGATATGATTTATGCATTTTGAATACACTATGACGACTTTGACCCGTTCAACCAAATCAAATTGTTCCCATTTGCTAATTTCTTTTAAAGTTTTACCCATCTTACCATTTTGAGGCCAAATGTTAACCCAAATCAGACCAAAGAGTGTCTAGCTCAGTTGGTGTTTGGAGGTTGTGATAAGTATTTGTGCTCAAGATCCTAGTTCGAGTTCCTTTGTTGGCGTCATAATTCATTTTTTTACCCAAAAAAATATTAACCCAAATCAGCCCTTTCTTATAAATTAGTTGAATTTGCCGTCTCCAATATTGACCATTTCAAGAAAACACTACGGTGCCTGGCTCAAATGCACCGTAATTGAGTAATACCAATCCTTTATACACAAACAATAATCACGGGAAGGGGTGGTAAAGGTGTGTGATCTAAGTCATTTTGATCCACTGGCTTGGTACTTCACATCACACCCTATAAAAATTCTTTAATCGTTGATTTGCTTAAGAAAAAAAACTTACAACATAACAAGGGGCCATTTTACAACTCATAGGGTCAAAGCGGCAGTAAGATCTGCATTGGAGAATATATTATCTCTGAAGTCAAAAGTGACTTAAGCACCAATTGAGGCAGTGTTGGTTCCAACTTCCATGTACAACCGATAAACCGATAACAGAACCCGCCTGATGATTTACACCTCAAACCATGCCTCCGCTTGTTTCCTGCGAACTATCTGAAACAAAGCTGCCATAAGGTAGAAATTATGGTCACAATTCAACTCGGACAATATATATTAAGCTAAATGAAACTGATGTGCATATACTGCTATCTTTATGTTAGTTAAGATTTATCAGATGCTTAATAGTTATATAATAACATTACCTCTTATCCATCAGGTTATGATGAACGTATGTTTTATCTTCTTGGTTGCATAGGGATGCAGATGCTAGATTAAATAAACTCGGTAACATCAGGCTATTGGTCATTTCCATGGGATATCAGCAAGACTGATTGTGAGATTTTAAGTACAATTGTGTAGTCACATTGATCACTGATTTGAGAAATCTTGTCACTATATCCTTGACATCAGCCTGCATTTACAGTAGAATAAATTTAATTATATGTGGTATTTGTCTTAAACAGGTAACACAAGCATCACAATAGGCAACAGTTACGACCCTGTATATTGGTCGTGTTCGTCTCAAACAAAATATCGTAAACATTTTCATTATCGTGCCTGCACTAACTTAAACTTCCCAAACTTCTATATTCTAAGAAAAGAGTAGTACCAAACTAATTCCCACAATAATATAACTATACAAAAAAGAAGACTCGATTAATTAAGTCACTCGTAATAATAATGAGCCAAACTTATTAATCTTCAAACTAAGCATGACTGCTACATTCACACCGGTGCATACAACCAAGCACGTTTAGAACATCTCTGCCAAATAGAAAAAGAGTAAACTAGAAAATTTGATAAAGAGTAAATATGAAAAAAAAGATGGACACTTATCATGGTTATTTTATTTTAAGAAGCAAACTCACAATGAAAATTAAATGATTCACATTGTGTTTCTTAAGTTAAGGGTTTTTACTTAAAGACATTTTCATATCAGCAGTACGAATTTGCAAACTTTGACTGATTTTCGACAAAATAGGAACCATTGACTCTACTGGAATCTTATCATGACTGTCTTTTCTTTTACTGTCTATAGACTCGGTCTGCATAAAATTAGGAATTCAAAATGCAGAGCCATGAAATTATATGGTCCAAAATCAAGACTATAACATAGTTTATAAAACTAAAGTGCAAGAGATATACAGAGATAAAAAGGAAAAGTTATTACCTTATGGGATTGACTCTTAGATGATCCATGAGCGATATAATACAATGCTTGGATGGTAAGAGTTAACGTAGTAATCAAGTACAGCTACAAGCCATATATTTATAATATGAATATAGCAATTGTTGGTGTTAGAAAGTGACTTAAACTCTAAGGGGCGTTTGGTAAATTTGTGTGACTTGGCCACCAAGTTTGTTTAGGCTATAAATAGGGATTGATGGGTTTAGTTTTTTTTGTACCTTTGAATAATTGTTTCTTGTCTTTTGGAATTAGGGTTTGGTACCTTTGAATTTGTCTTTGGAATTTGGTTTGGTATTTAAATAAAGCTTCCGCTTCGTTTGTTCGAATTTGTTCGTTTGTTTCGTGCTTTTGATTACCAAGTGGTATCAGAGCTGGGTTGAAGATGAAGAAGAAAAAGAAAAAAAGGTTAGTTTTGGGTTCGTTTGAATTGAAGTTGGTTTTTTGATTGTTTAAAGAATTCGTTCTGCGTTACTGGAACTCGTTTGGATTTGGAATTGTCGGATACGGTAGAGTTTCCAGATTCGATCGTTTGGATTTGTTTTGGATCGTTTTCAGATTCGATCGATTGCTTTGTTTTGGATCGTTTTCAGATTCGATCGTTTGCTTGTTTTGGATCGTTTTTAGATTCGATCGTTTGCTTTGTTTTGGATCGTTTTCAGATTAGATCGTTTGATTTGTTTTGGATCGTTTTCAGATTCGATCATTTGGCTTTGGTTTGGATCGTTTTCAGATTCGATCAATTAGTTTTGTTTTTGGATCGTTTTCAGATTCGATCGTTTGTTTGTTTTGAATTTGAGACCGTAATTCTTATTATATAAGTAGGTCATTAGAATTTGGTATTTGAAGTTGGACCGTAATACTTATCTAATAAGTGGGTCATTGGAA
>BQNB010044792.1:0-44672 GCA_026074375.1 Tanacetum coccineum | reverse complement strand
CCACACCCCCCCCCCCCCCCCCCCCCCCGTCTTCACATAATACCAAACACACACTTTTTTAATTTCCCTCCCACCTCTTGTTTGATCATCAACCTAAGAGCACCTCAACCAGTTGTTTTTTAAGGATTAAGGTAAACTAAAAACGTGTTCCTCACATCCTAAACTATCTATCTTTCAAAGGTATTACGTTTTTACAATCTTTTAAGATTGATATCCCTAAAACTTTATTTAGGGTTTATGGAAATCAAAAGTAAGTAAAAACTGAAACTGAATGAGGGGTTTTGTTTGTTTAGATGTACTCAACACTCGTTTGAAACAGTTTTGTTTGATTCTAATATATGGTTGTGTTTTGCTCAATTCTTGTATGCAAAAATGTGGAAATGGGTAAAACTTGTAAAATGCTTGTGGGTTTGTTATTAGAAAGTGTTAGGTCCTATCCTTGTATGCATTTGATCCTTAAAAATCTCATGTTTGAACATAAATAAAACTTATGTATGAGATTTATGTGATTTTGTGTTCTTTTTGAGCTTTGTGGCAATTTTAGTGGTTAAATCTTGTTGAAAATGATTCATTTGCTATTATATGATGCTAAGTTGATTGTATAAATGTCTTATGATGCCTAAAAGTGCTAAGTGTTATAAATTAAATATCTGAGGCGAATTAAGAAAAACATGAAGGAGGCGAATTAATTCTGTCTATAGGAGGCGAATTAATTCTGCCTTTAGGAGGCGAATTAATTCAGCCTTTAGGAAGCGAATTAATCCACCCCCTTTAAGAGGCGAATTAATCTACCCCCTTTAGGAGGCGAATTAATCACATCTCTTAAGGATGCAAATTAACCTCACCTCTTAAGGAGGCAAATTAATCCCACCTCTTAAGGAGGCGAATTAATCTCACCTCTTAAGAAGGCGAATTAGTCCACTCCTTAAGGAGTCGAATTAATCCTTCCTTCGGGAGGTGAATTAATCCAAATCCTTTAAGAGATGAATTAAAATATAATTGAGGTAGCAAATTAAAATTGGTTAATTGTGCAATCTAGACAAAGTTTGATAAATGCTTGCCTGTCATTACAACAATATGCATATAGTGTCATATATACATAAACTTTATTATATATAAATTGTATTGGCAAAAGCAGAATCATGACTACCAAAGCTCAACAAATTGAACTGGACAATGCCCTAGTTGCTCTAGAGAACCGACGTGTCATTGGTAAATGCAACATGAGGATCAACCTAGGAATGAAGCCAAAGGGACCTACTTATCAAGTAGCTTGGATGCACTTGCTCATACTAGATGCTATCTCGCATTCCTTATCACTGCTAAAGTTCTAGTCGTCTATATGCATCAGTTTTAGGCTACCATCACCAAACACAAAGCATCATATCGATTCAAGATTGATAACAAAAGGTTTTTTGTGAATGTTGAAG
Organism: Tanacetum coccineum; assembly: GCA_026074375.1. Lineage (NCBI taxonomy): Eukaryota > Viridiplantae > Streptophyta > Magnoliopsida > Asterales > Asteraceae > Tanacetum > Tanacetum coccineum. The sequence continues at coordinate 43,242 of BQNB010044792.1, read as the reverse complement.
TATTTAGAGAAATTCTCAACATCTATCCTAAGATTCCAGGTAAAGAATTTGATGAACCTCCATTTGAAGAGGAAGCACTATCATTCATCCGAGAACTTGGTCATTCTGGAGAGATCAATTACATTACTGACGTGATTGTTGATCATCTGCAGCAACCATGGAGAACCTTTTCATCAATCATCAACAAGTATCTCTGTGGAAAGGTATCTGGTCTTGATAAGATTTGACTTTCAAGAGTTCAAATCCTATGGGGAATGTACTACAAGAAGAATCTGGATTTTGTTACTTTAATCTGGGAGGACTTGACTTACCAGATTGATAACATAGATTCTAAGAAACAAGATAAGATGTTCATCCTAGATTCACAAAGATAATCATTCACCACTTCCTAATAAAAGATAAGTCTATCTCAATGAGGAACATGCACACTGCTAGGGATGACAGCGTACTGGGTACCATGAGATTCGTCTCCAGACATGCAGACACTCAAGTATATGGTGCAATCCTTCCTAAAGCAATGACGAATCAAGCCCTGTTGGACTCTGTTGCTTAAAAGACTTATTATGCAATTGCTTCAGGAGCTAAACCTCTAAAGTCAAGGAAAAGTCAAAAGAAATCCGATTCATCCATCTCATCTAAGGAATCTCCTTCAAAGAAGAAGCCTGCTAAGAAGCCAACCACTAAACCTAAACTGACTAAGAAGAAGGCACCTGTTAAGGCTGATAAAGGCACATGTTTAAATGTTCTCTTAGAGGTAGCTCTATCTAAAGTTGTTCAGCTCAAAGAGGCTATACAACGAAGCATGAAAGATTCCTATGTCTCACATGCAAGTGACTCAGGTACAGATAAAGGAACTGGTACTAAACCATGGGTTCCCGATGTACCCAAATACTATTTTGAAAGTGAAAAAGAGTCGTGGGGTGATAGTGGAGAAGAAGATGATGATGATGATAAAGATGATTCTGAAGATGTAAGTGATGATGGTGATGATAATGATGATGATGGTGATAATGACGTTGATGATGATGATAACCAAGAAGAACATGCACAAGAAGAAGAAGAATATGTCGATGATAGAGTGCGTACTCCTTCAGACTATGAACTCACAGATGATGACAAGAATGATGATGAAGAAGATACTGACAGTGATAGAACTGAGTCAGACATAATCAAGATTCTTGTTCTCAATCAGTCTACCACTGATCATTATCAAGAAGAATATGAAAAGGTTAATGATGAAGAGAAGATGGATGAAGAAGAAGATGATGAAGTCACAATAGAGTTGTACAGAGACGTAAATGTGAATTTGGGAAATGAAGATGCTGAAATGACCAATGCTGGTCAGAGTGGAGCAGATCAACATAATGTTTCTAAAGAATCAGGATATGAGCAAGTATAGGAAGATACTCATGTGACTCTTACAACGGTCTATGATACACAGAAGACTGAAGGAACAATGCAAAGTTCTTCTGTATCATCTGATTTAGCAAGCTCCTCAATCTCGAGAATCCTTCTCTAGCTGACAATGAGATTGCTTCCCTGATGGACACCACAGTTCGTCATGAAGAACCAAGGAGTCAGACATCATCTCTTTACACCGTTCCAGTAACGACAATTCCAGAAATCACGTCCGTTTTAACCACAACAATTCCTCCACCATCTCATTTCTTTAATCCTATTCCACAACAAGTGATCTAGTAGTTTTCAATACATATATAAAATATAACACTATAGAGCAATTAAGAAAATTCCCAAAGTCTCCCTTGAGGAAACTTCACTCTAAAAGATATATACATAATATAATACGTATGTTAACCGGGAAGTATGATTCCCGGGTCGTTTCCCTAACGATTCATGAAATTAAAACCACGTTCTTGTTTGGACAATAATTTGAATAAACACAAAGATTGATTTGATTATCTATAACTACTAATTAAAAGAAACAATTAAAATAAGCAATCAAAAACAATTAATGCACTAAAACAATTAACGGGAACAAGTAAAACGCGACAAATAAGCAATTACATTAAATTTAACCCCTAAAAATGCAAATAAAATTTCTAAACCTAAGTTAAGATAAAAGAAAAAAATTTGAAAAAGGAATTTTTTTTTTGATTATTTTTGAATTTTTTATGAATTAAAAACTAATTAAATCTATTTAAATCCTAGAAAATAGCAAATTAAATCCTAAAAATTCTAAAAAATGATTTTAAACTTAAAAAGGTCTAAAATACTATAAAAACTCAGAAAACTATTTTTAACTATTTTTAATAATAAAATCCTATTTTAAAAGTTAAAATTAAAAGCTTAAAAATGAAAATAAAAATCTAAAAGTGGTAAAAAAGATTTTTCTGGATGTAACACTAAAACTAATTTTTCTAAAACTAAAACCTATTTTTTTGTATTTTTCTAAATTTTTTTCTATTTTTTATTAATTTTCAAAAGTTTAAACCTAAGAAAAATTATAAAAAATAAACTAATTAAAGGTAAAAATCCCAAAAATTCAGGAAAAATCCTAAACACTACAAAGATCAAAGGAAAATTAGCAACAAGGCCCCAACTTATCTAATAAGCTGGGTAATAGGCAAAAAGGGCTACGGCTTATTAATAGGCTTAAGGGGCCAAAGTGTGTTTATTAATTAAGTGAAAGAAGAAGGTGACGGATGAGCTATTGTAGCAACTTGGTAAGGTGTTGGTGTTGTGTCTTAGAGGTCTCAGGTTCAAGTCCCATTAACCACTTTTTTTTGAATTTTTTTTTATTTTTCAAAACTAAAAGAACAAAGTTGTAGAAAATACTTTTTTAAGCAACTTTAATGAAACAACATTAAGCTGAAACTCAAAGATAAGTTCACAAAAAGCTTGTGAAAAAACTGTTTACAAAAAGTGGGCTTTTGAAAACTAAAAATCTAGGTCTCACTATTTTGCTTGCACACAGCTCAAATTAAGCTTATTTTCAAAACCAAAAACTATTCTATAAAGCTTGTAATATCTAGAAGCTAAAAATGACAAGCTATTTTAACCAGAAACACTAAAAGCTAATTGAAATTAAAGATTAAAGGCACAAACTCTGAAAATTCTCTTTTAAGCACAAAAACTAAATAGGCTAGAAAGCACAAAAAGCTACTAGAGAAGCTGAGCTTATGAAAACTTAACAATCAACATATAAGCTATAAATTTAATTCATAAAAACTAAACATATAAGCTAAATCTAAAGTTAGAAACTAAAAATGACTTACTACTGTTTTTGGTTTTTTTTAAGAATTTTTATGAAATTTAAAAGCTAATTGACCCTAGATATTAAGCTAGAAATTTAAAAGCTAGTTTAAATCTACCTTAATTAATATGTAAACTATGATCCTACTGATTATTAGAAGCTAAAACCTAATTAAACTAGCCTAAATTTGATCACAAAGGTCAGCAGTAGGAACTGCAATAGTTCCTGCTGATGCACTTAGTATGGGGTAAAACCAATTTTTGCAGATGACCAAATAGGTCAAGCCTGCAATACACACTCTAATTGAGTGTGTCTTATCACTTAGCAACCAAATTCCAAGCTTAGACAAGCTTGGATCAAAAACTAACTAGCTAGCTTAAAGCAATAACCTCCCCTGGTGCAAAATCCAATAGTTTTCACTAAAACTTTTTCAAAGTTGAAAATTAATCTATGATTTCACTTCACAAAATGATTTTATATGATTACTTAACTGATTCAAAAGTCATCATCAATTTCCTTTGACTTTTTGAGGTCAAACTATGCAAATCCAAACACTCCTTTAAACATATGAAAACTCAATTTAGCTTATGAAAATGAATCTTAATAATTGAAACTTGAAAACCAGATTATAATAAGCTAATATTTATCCTATTAAGCAAATTTAAATTGACTAATAAGCAAAATTTATAAGCTAAAGCTAAACTAGTATTTTTGGTTTTTTTAGTGGTTTTTAAGACAGATTATGAAACTATGATACTAACCTAATGACTAAGCTTGAAAAACAATTATCCATTATAATAAGCATTTATAAACTAATTAAAACAGCTAATAAGCAACTAAATAAGCAAACTAAGCAATTAATAAGCAAGGACAGTATTAAGCTAATAACTAAAGAGAATAGAAAAAGAAAAAGGGAATGAAACCTGAAACCTCAGCTAAACAGAGGTAAGAGCTCAACAAGAGCTTATGTCTACAAGCTCTGGCTTATTGTTAATAAGCCAGTATAGTCCAATGAACTCTTCCTTTTCTAGTTCATCATCCAAAAGCTCCAAATCCAATAAGCAAAGGTACTTATAGCTAATTTTAAGGTTTGAGTAAATTAAGGCTTATTAGAGCTAAATTACAAGCTTAGAGACTTGTAAAAGCTTATGAGAGCTTGTTGTGAGCTTAAGAAACAGTATTATATATTTGACTTTTTATAAAAACATTAACAATAATCTAATTAAATCTTAAAAAATAGCAAATTAAGTACTAAAAATTTAGAAAAATGATTTTTAAACTTAGAAAAGTCTAAAATAATATAAAAACTCAGAAAACTATTTTTAACTATTTTTAAAATTAAAATCCTATTTTTAAAATTAAAAATAAAAGCTCAAAAATGAAATATAAGATCCTAAAAGGTGTAAAAAATGATTTATTTTTATGAAGGTAAACCTAATCTATTTTTTATAAAACTAAAAACTAATTTTTTGTATTTTTATAAACTTTTTTCTATTTTTTCATTGATTTTTTTAAGATTTTTAATTTCGAAAAAAAACTATTAAAATAAACTAATCGAATGAAATTTTACGAAAAATTCTGGAAAAAATATATGATGCAACGAAGTATTTCTTGAAAAATAAAAGTCAAAACTAGTTATTCAAATAAGCTGGAGAAAACAGGGCTGATAAGGCACTTACTGGCTTATTGAAACCTAGTTAAAGGAAAAACGTGTATAAAGATTAAAAAAAAGGAAGGTTGACGGATGAGCTATTGTAGCATGATGGTAAAGAGTATGTGTTGTGTGTGGGAGGTCGTGGGTTCGAGGCAGGCAAAACCCTAACTTTTTGCACTTTTTTATTTTTTGCTTTTTATAAAAACTAATTATTAGGACTTAAAGAGGACTTATTTTTGAGCACTTTTTTGTGAAGACAAACTTAAGCTGCAAATCAATTTTATGGTCCAAAAGCTTATTGAAAGCTGTTGAAGTCAGTTGCTAAGCATTTTGAGCTATGGAAAATCTTTGTTGACACTTAATAGCTTTTGTACAACCCTAATATAAGCTCAAATTTAAAACTGAGAAATGACTTATGAAGCTTATGATGCCTACTATCTAGGAATGAAAAGTAATTTAAGCTAGAACCACATTAAGCTAATTGAAATTGAAGGAAAACTATTAAACTCAGGTTTTTACTCAATAAGCTCAAAATTAAGAAAAGCTAAAATACTTAAGAAGCCAAAACAGAAGATGAGCTTTTAGAACTAACAATCCATCTACTAAGCAATGAATTCAAATCATTTAAAATAGCTTACTTTATGATAAGTTTCATAAAATTAAGGTTAATCTATAGTACTTTGTTTTGGATTTTTGAGATTTTTATGACTTTTAAAAAACAAATGCACCTTAAGGAAATAAGCTCAGAAAACATGATAAGCAAGATTTCATATCTAACTTTTTACTATATCTAATCTATATGCTTATGGAATTTTAGGACCCTAAATCTACATATGACTACTTAGATGAAGCATTAATAAAGTCAACAGTAGTAATGTATGTTTACTATGCGGATGCAATTTGCAAATGAGCTTGAAACACAAATGCAGGCCCACTAAAGGTGGTTACCTCTGCCCACTTAATACTCACCAAGAGTGTTTTAAACTTAAGCAAGGAAGATCTAAGCCTTAGAGGGCTTAGATCAAATTTTCACAAGTAAAAAATATTAAACTCCCCTGGTGCAGGAACAACTAATTAGGCCATAAAATGAATTAAAACTTAAACTCTTGCTGCAAATCTACTTAAAACTTAATCAAAAATGAACATCTAACTATCCAAAGTGAAAGCACTAAGTTTCTTTGACTTTTGATGGTCAAATAACACTAACCCAAACACCCCTTAACTTTTTTTGACAGAATTTAATTAGCCTATGCTTTTAAAATCTAATGATCTAATTCTAATAACCAGATATCTAACAGCTTTTAACAAGCTTAACAAAACTTATCTTTTTCATTATCAAATAAAGCTATTATTAAGAGCTAAGCTAATACTATTATTTTTGGCTTTTTATGGTTTTTATGACGAAAATGAGATTACTATGTTTTATTATACTTATAGCCTAAAAACAGTGTTGAAATAAGTACTAATTAACACTAATAAATCACAATTAAGCATTAAGAAAACAAATAAGCACTATTAATAAGCAAATAAGCAAATCTAGGCTAAATAAGCAATTATTAAACTAAAACTGAAAATTAAAGAGGACTTACAATGAGCCTAGCTAAACAAGGCATGAAATGCTCTGAGAGCTTATTCAACAGCTCTGGCTTATTAGCAATAAGCCAGTAATGGTCCTTGAGATCTCTTCCATTTCTAGATCTCCTTCCAAAAGCTTAAATCCACAAGTTAAGGTAAATAGATACTTTAGCTAGTTTTAGATATTTTAAGTATGATTAAGACCAATTTAAGCTCAAATCATGAGCTTAGAGACTCATGAGAGCTGTTGAGCTTATAGGAGCTTATTTACTTTTGCTTTAAAATTTTAGGACAATGAAAAAGATGACGAGAGGAGGCTTTATGAATGTAAAAAACTGGTATTTATTAACAAAAGCATACTATATTACATTACTTTAAAAAGAAATTACAAAACATTACGGAAAATTACATTTGGCTAAAACGAAATTTTTGCTTCCTAAATAGTACTAAAAATATAGACTATGTGTGAGTGTGACGGTGAGAGGTCTACTATTTATAGTGTCATGCATAAAAGCTTCTAGCTTTGGCTTGTGCCCACGCTCCAATCCATCCCAACAATCATTTCTGTCACTTCACTTTGAGGGCTATGTAGCCGTTGGATTAAAATAGTGGATGCTCTTGGATTGCATGCTATCTTCTTTCTGATGTGACAGCTTGTGTTAGTTTACTGTGTGATTCACGATGCAAAATCCCCATTCCTTTGTGCTTTCTCAACCTCCCACGTGGGCTTTGTTGATTGGGTAGAAAATGAAAGCCTTGATTTTGACACATTTGACCTTGCCATTTCATTGTAGACTTCTTGAATTGTCTTATTCACCTCAATTTGATAAAGCCCATTTGATTTTGATGTGGGTAAATGATTGGGGAGACTGGATAGAGAATCTAGTAACCATGGCTTGGCGCCTTTTTATACTATTAAAACGAGTAAAAGTTGTTTGATACTTTGGGCGATTTGGCAAAATTAGTCTTGTGGTTGGTTATAAAAGGTGTAGGGTGTAAAAGGAAGTTTAGGGACAATAGCTAAGAATGGCCCTTGGAGTTTATATGAAAAGGTATATTGGGGCTAGGAATTGGCGTTTTTGGTCCGGGCATGGCCAATTTGAGGTTTTTAGGGACATTTTTGTACTTTTGAAACTTGAATGGCTTTTTTTGAAACATTTTGGGTCTTTCTTTTGTGGTTGACTTTTGTTGACCAAGATTAGACTGAGTTGACTGAAGATTTTCTTTTTCTGCTTTGGCTTCCGGGGCTTTTGGTACCAACTCTTCCGTTCTTGTGCTCTTGTTTGCCCGTTTTTTTTTGTGTCGGTTTCATTCGTGTATTTTTCATTTTTGCGTAAACCTGCACACCACAGAAACACCAAAAAAAAAAACTAAGTATATTTTTGCCATTTTTTCACTGTGTTTTGGTAAGGCTGTTGTTTTAATTGGGTTATTTTAGGCTCAAAACGGGATATGTGTATTTTACCAATTATCAAAATTCCCCAAACTAATCGTTTGCGTGTCCTCACGCAAATATCACATGACCTTATAACCAAATACCTTGAAACTTCCCCTAACTAAACCTTTAAAATGTTTAGCAAAGATTTTTGTTGAGTGAGGTTAAAAGATCACAAGTGATAAAACACTCGATTTCCCATTTTAAGATTTTTTTCTTTTTTATGATTTTTCTTGATAATTTAATCTACCTAACTACTGACTTATTTGTTGTTGACATAATGTATTTGTTTTCATTACCTCATTGGTAACTTTACGGTTCATAGAACAAAATGCTACAATAGTGTCTAAAAGATAACTTATTCATCCCCGGATTTTTCACTTTTCCCATGCTAAGCTTAAAAATCATGATCTATTGTCAATTACAAAGTCATGACACTAACCACTACTCATAATAATAATTGTGTATCTTACTTTTCCTCCCGCTAATCTTACTTTTGTTTCAGTTTTTACTAAAGTCATATACCCGGAAGGCTCTTTTAAAGACTTTTATTTTGATACTATTAATTCCACATAAAATTAAAGAGTAACGGTAAGAACGCAATAATTAGCTCCCTAGCCTTTTCAAAAGTTCAAATGTTATTCAAGATTAAAGTCACATCGAGGCACCCAAAATTTGGCTTTTATTAGGCTAATTTAAGCAAGGGCAGCCTTTTCATGTCATTCTACCCTAAAGCTCTTTGAGACATGAATGACCAATCTTATTTGCACCATATACCCTAAGGTCTTTTAAGCACAAAATAAGATAAAATATTAGCAACATTATTAAACCTCAGTCATTAGATCGGTATCAACATGGCCACGCCTCCGAAAGATGTTGCATAACATATTTCGACTCTCGGTAACATCCTTCGACTTTTTAGAAGGCTTGTAAACAATCGGTTGTGAGCCAGCAAGATACAGCTAATTTTATCGGTCTTGGATTAGTGAATTCTACTTATCCCATTTACTCCTTAGGCTCTTTAAGGAATAAGCAATATATTTATTATGAGGATACATATAGTATGCCAAATTAAGTTTTCCTGATGTGTATCATCTTAATCACATGGAATCTAAGTAAAAACTTTCTTATTAACTACTTATTAAACAAAAAAACCGCACAAACTCTATTTATTAACATTTATATATAATGGTGAACAAGCTAATGGGAGAAAAAAGCACACAATTATCACTTAATGTGCTTGAAAGTAAACCAACTATTCTATGTTTATTGCATATGACCTTAAAAATAAACACTATACATTTCTCATTTTCGCAATTGAAAAATCTCTTAACAAAGAGATGTGCGAATATCTTAGCCGTATAATAAAATCCAACTCGGCTTATTAAAATATATACTTAAGTTTAGCACAAGTCTTTCATTTACTAACGATTCAGTCATAGCTGTCTAAAGTTCTACAGGGACTAGCACAATAACTATCATCATTAAATTGTTATGGTGAGAAAAGCTAGAACTCTATCACGTATCGATCGGTGTCAAAATAATTAATTTCTTATTCTCACCATACGGAAAACCTACTTTTTTGTCTTAACACTCCTTTTTTTTTTATGACAATTAAGAAACTTAAAATTTTTAAAATTTTTGCGTTTTTGTGGGAAAACGTGGTGAACGTGAGAACAAATCAATATGCTGACCAACATCAAGTCGATTAGATTCCCTCCCTAACTAAAAAACGAAACATTGTCCTCAATGTTAAAGGCAGGTCACTCTAGTAATTCTAAGCGTTTATGAATTTTGCAAAGATAACAGTGATCGATAAGATGAAAGGCTATTTCGGATTTCCACAAAACTAATTTCACACAAAGGATGAGAAGCTCGAGTGTAACGGGATACAAACCGGACACACGAGGCTTCAGAAATTTTGGATCATCTGCAAAAATCTCAACAAACAACAAGAAACAACAAGAATATCCAGAAATGGATATAGCACAACACATCACAACCATTATTTAGAAAATAGAAGAGAATAGCATAGCATGGGAAGTGAACTCCCACAAAGCGGCTTGTTTTTGGTCACCGGAGTTGCAAGCTCGACTCGATCCTGAATGAATTAGTCCTTAGCGAGGGTGAGCAAATCTTTAGAACAAGGAAGTTCATTGGTCAACCTGCCACCGCTTATGAAACGTGACGATACCGGGGTCAAATCACGGGGCGTCTTACACTCTCCGAGGTGTGAAATGATGAAAGAAGAAAGAGATGAGGTCAAATAGGAAACAAGGGTTGGCGGATAGGTGTGGGTAAAATTCGGCCATTACAAATCATTTGGCGCGGTTTAGAAACACCCTTAAAACTCACTTTGAGTTATCAAAATACACCGCTTTCGGGTTCAAAAATCATTTCTCAACATCGGTGGTTCGGTGGAGGACGAGGAATGGCGGATCTTCTTGGTGGTCAAGGTTAGTAAATCATTTTCTTTATCTTTTGGAATCACTTATTCTCAGCACCTGGTGGATTTAATTCATTCTGGAATAAGGGTTTATTCCAAGCTTTCTTCTTTATAGCCAGGCTCCTATCCTCAACGGGGATAGGAGATACGGGAGAGACTCGATAACTGATACTCTTTGATTAGCATGAACATTTTCCTGTTAACCGTTGAGAGTTGGAAAGTCTCTCAAAGCACTGTCATAAGACTATAGATATTCTCTAATTTCACGCGATCATCCTCGTATAAGTAACGTGTTAATAAGTTCACCGTGCGATACTCATTGGTGAATGAGGATCACTTCTTGGAGGAAAAGTAATCGATAGATTCATTTTGTTGCTACTTTTCGGAAACGAGATTATGTAAAACATCATCACTTAGCAGATTATCAGAAGAAAAATTACGTCTCCGTTCTGATCGAAATACATTCCTCAAAGTTAGAAGAAACTTTCTATGGCATGAAATGCATCCGATCTCATCTTATCGTCTTCTGGTGTTAAAAACACTCAACCTTATAGGATAAAAGGTGTTTTGAGTATAACTGGATCATTCAGGAAACGTTGGAATTTTTTATCTCGACAGCTTCTTCCATTCATCAATAAAGAGGATTTTATGGTGCTAGATTTGAAATTGTCATCAAATTCAAATGTGGATTTGAGGTAACTTGAAAATTCTCTTATGCAAGTCCTTTTGGAGAATCGATTCATCATTTACCCGGTTGGTAACGAATCAAAGAGGAAGGCACACAGTTCATCGGGTAATTATCAAAATTATCACTAGTCTTAACCGGAGAAGAACTAGGAAGAAGGAACATCAGAATGGTAGTGGGGCAACTGCCACTAAAGGATTCATCGTTTTGAGAAATCGATTACAGAAATGGAAGTTGAACAAATGCGTATCCCTATGTTTTTCTTAGATTATCGGCATAAAAAACCAGTTCTTCCTTTCCTACTCTTTAAAGTTCTAATTTTCCGCGTACAAATCCAATAGAGCTTTTGCGGTACGAAGAAAGGTCTTCCTAAAATAATAGGCACTCTGATTGGTTCAAAATTAACAACAACTAAATACAGCAAGACAAGTGAAACATCACTCTTAACTACAACATCCTCTGCTTATACAATTACGCAGTGCGTAACGGAACGGTTAGCAAGCTCGAGTGTCATTCGGGTAGGAGTCAAAGCTTCAAGCCCATGTTGCTTGTAGATAGAATGAGGTAAAAGGTTAATGCTAGCTCCTGAATCGGCTAAAGCACTAGTCCTATTGAGCTCTTGTACAGCACATGGGATGAGACAATTTTCATGGTTCTTAGAGCTTCTCTGGGAACTTTGTTCATGTTGGATGCGGAACATTCGGCATTCACGGTACGTGATGGCGTTCTCTCCTCAATGCTTCTCTTTGTTTCCTTTAGCAACGATGCTTAACCATTTGTTGAACATTGGCATTTCGACAAGTGACATCTTTCATCCAATCTCTAAACGGAGTTGCTTGAAACATCTTCAAGAATACTTCTTTGTTGAAGCAATTGGTTTATGTCTCTTCACCTTTCATCTCTCGGGGTTTGGATGTTTTTGATGGATACGATTGGTCTTGGAGAATTAGAGATCTTGAATTTCAACATTATCATGTTTTCTTTGCTTTTGTTTTTGGGGATTTCAATTGAATGAAAATTAGAATTCTTCTTTTTCCGGAGGTGGGGACATGTGCGGTATTTTCCAAATTTGGATTTTGCACTTTTTCCGTTGACGTCTCCGGGTTTTGTTCGGGTTCTTTTTGAGGATTTGAAACAACGGGAGTAGTAGGAACAAGAGGAGTCGAAGGTTCTTCCAAAGTTTTACCGCTTCTTGTGGTGATAGCATTAACATGCTCACGAGGGTTAGTTACGGTTTGACTTGGAAGAGTTCCCGGATCTTGGAAGTTAGAGGCGGATCTTTGAATTTATCTACAAAGATTTGTCAACAAATCGTATAACTTAGCACATTTGATTCTGCCAAATTTTAACCTCCTTTGTTTTTGAACATTCTTCAAAACGCATCGTTTGCCTTTTGACGTTGTTTTCATAAATCTGTTTTCGAAAAACCTTGGATTTGGGGCGTAGGAAAGCTGATTATGGTGGAACTTGATAAACCGGTGGTTGATTGGTTGGTGGTTGAAAAACTTGACCTTGATTGTTTTGATGATTTTGGTTGAAATTGCTTCCACGGTTTTGATTTGAATTGAAATTGTTTCCTTGATATCGGTTTTGGTTTCCTAGGTTATTTTGAAATTGGTTGATTTGAAAACCCGGGTGGTCTCATTTGTTTTTCCAAAATTAGGAGGATTCCTTTGACAAAATTAGCCACGGCGGCATGGTTTTTGTTGGAAGTGAAGAATATTATCATGAATAACGGAAATGCGTTCCCTAGTTAAGGACTCATTTGTTGGAAATTATGGTTTTAAACCACATTTGATCAAACTTCCTTCGAATGCTTTGACGGTAGCTGGAGTCGTAGCATTTCTTTTTCACTATATCGCTTTACTCTAAATGGCTCTTTCGAATATTCATTTGTCTTCAAGTAAGGCGGCCATTGTTTGATGAAATCTCGAAAAGAATTATTGGAAGGTGAGAAGTAGATGACGGAGAGCATTCGTAATCGTCTTGATCTTTGGTCGAATTCTTTGATAACCACTTTTGATCTTTACTTTCGATTATGGCTATACCTTCTCGGGGCATCTTATCTAGAAATTGCCACGCGCGGATCTTTAGGCATCTGTTCATTGGTATTCAAGGAATTGTAAAATGTTCAAGTTGATGTATAATTTGAGAAACCATGGTGAAGACATTGACGAAGAAGTCCTTTAAAACGTTTCCCATGCTTCGTTGAGGTTTTGTTGGTTTTTGTAAAACGTAGTGGGAAATTATCGAAAGGTAAGTTGTTTTCGAAGGTGGGAAGAATGATTTATGAATTTTAAACAAGGTCAATCCCATGTGAGAATTGATCTGGAGGTTCCTTATCTGCCATTCTCGGGCTTCAAAGTCTAGATGAGAAGGAAAATCAAAAGCTTAAATCGTAGTAGTTCGGATACTTCGGGATGTTCTTAACGTAGAAGGACTTTGTTGAAATAATTACACAAGGTGATTATGAGGGGTTTGTTACTCGTGAACTTATTACTTTGCAACAATGATTGATCAAAGGTTGTTAAGCTAAAAATTGTTTGCATTTATCGGTGGTTGGGTACAACATTTGCATCTTTATGTCCCTCGATGGGAGCTTGTAGCTATTTGGCCATGGTACAATTGTCGTACATTGGAAACTCGGGTTCCTCAACAATATCGTGGTTAATTGTTGTTGTCGTACGATTTTCGTTTACGAGCTTGGAGATCGAGTGCGCATGACACAAAAAATCCAAGAAATTAAAAGCTAATGAAAATTTACAATAATATTTTTTTTAGCAATTTATTTTAAACGGATAGCTCGGAAAAGGACAAAACTTAAAAAACCTATTAATCACTTACTTCACTGGTAAACTCTCAAAATTGCTTGTTCAAGGTGAGCCGTACTTCGTAGAGTGACACAAATGGCAAGTTTTTAAATCTCCTTTGGTTCTCGAGTTGGGAACTTTTAAAGTTCACCGGAAACCTTTATTCTTGATAATACCTCTCGATGTGAGTGTATTATATGTTGGTGTTCGTTAACCAACTTTGTGTATTTTATTTATTTTTTAAAGGACAATTTTTTTATATTTTTGATTTTTATATGTTTTTATGATAATTATACTAAAAAGAAAAAGAAAATATTTTTTACTTTTTATATATCTTTTTATTTTTTTGGATTTTTGATATATTTAACAAAAATGAAACTTTCGAGGACGAACTGATCTTCAAAACCAAATTCTACAAACGTAAACGGCGGAATCTTCTAACTTCAAGTCCCGGGCAGCGGAGCCGCAACGACAAAATTTGATACGCTCTAAAAAATATATTCTTTTTTTTTTTGAGTATTTTGAATTTTTTTTTTATTTAAATCTTAGTTTAATCTAATTAAATCTTAAAAATTAGATAAAAATTATGAGTACTAAAAATTAGAAAAAATGATTTTAAACATAGAAAAGTCTATATAAAATAACCACTTAAAAAACTCATGAAAAAGACTATTTTTTCAAATTTTTTAAATTTTAAATCTATTTTTAAAATTAAAAATAAAAGCTCAAAAATGAAAATTAGATCTTAAAAGTGTAAATAAAAATTGATTTTACTGAATGTAAACCCTAATGCTTATTTTTTATAAAACAAAAAAACTATTTTTTTGTATTTTTATAAAACTTTTTTCTATTTTTTTTTTCGATTTTAACTTTCGATAAATAAAAACTATTAAAAATAAAATGATCGATTGCAAAATTACCGAAAAATTCATGGACAAAATCTATGATGCACAAGATTACTAGAAAATAAATAGTCAAAAAACTCAGGCAAACTCAGCTTATCAAATAAGCTGAGAAAAGGGCTTATAAGGCTACGGCTTATTGAAAACTAGTAAAAGGAAAACGTGTATAAAGATTAAAAAGAAAGAAAGGTTGATGGATGAGCTATTGTAGTATGATGGTAAAGAGTGTGTGTTGTGTGTGGGAGGTCGTGGGTTCGAGGCAGGCAAAACCCCAACTTTTTGCACTTTTTTATTTTTTGCTTTTTATAAAAACTAATTATTAGGACTTAAAGAGGACTTATTTTTGAGCACTTTTTGTGAAGACAACTTAAGCTGAAAATCAATTTTAAGCTCAAAAAGAGCTTATGAAAGCTGCTGAATCAGTAGCTAAGCTTTTGAGCTAGAAAATCTTTGTTGACACTTAAAAGCTTGTACAACCCTCAATATAAGCTCAAATTTAAAACTGAGAAATGACTTATGAAGCTTATGATGCCTACTATCTAGGAATGAAAAGTAATTTAAGCTAGAACCACATTAAGCTAATTGAAATTGAAGGAAAACTATTAAACTCAGGTTTTTACTCAATAAGCTCAAAATTAAGAAAAGCTAAAATACTTAAGAAGCCAAAACAGAAGATGAGCTTATGAGAACTAAACAATCCACTACTAAGCAATGAATTCAAATCATTAAAACAGCTACTATAAGCTAAGTTTCTAAAATTAAAGGTTAATCTAAGTTACTACTGTTTTTGGAATTTTTGAGATTTTTATGAACTTTTAAAAACAAATGCACCTTAAGGAATAAGCTAGAAAACCTGAAGCAAGATTTAATCTAACTTTAACTATATCTAATCTATAAGCTTATGGAATTTTAGACCCTAAATCCTACAATGACTACTTAGATGAAGCTTAAAAAGTCAACAGTAGTAACTGATGTTTACTACTGCTGATGCAATTTGCAAATGAGCTAGAAACAAATGCAGGCCACTAAGGTGGTTACCTCTGCACTTAATACACTCACCAAGAGTGTTTAAACTTAAAGCAAGCAAGATCTAAGCCTTAGAGGGCTTAGATCAAATTTTCACAAGTTAAAAAATATGAAAGACTCCCCTGGTGCAGGAACAACTAATTAGGCCATAAAATGAATTAAAACTTAAACTCTTGCTGCAAATCTACTTAAAACTTAATCAAAAATGAACATCTAACTATCCAAAGTGAAAGCACTAAGTTTCTTTGACTTTTGATGGTCAAATAACACTAACCCAAACACCCCTTAACTTTTTTTGACAGAATTTAATTAGCCTATGCTTTTAAAATCTAATGATCTAATTCTAATAACCAGATATCTAACAGCTTTTAACAAGCTTAACAAACATTTTTCATTAATCAAATAAGCTATATCTAAGAAGCTAAGCTAAACTACTTATTTTTGGCTTTTTATGGTTTTTATGACAGAAAATAGATTACTATGATTTATAATACTTAAGCTAAAAACAGTTGATGAATAAGTACTAAGTAACCATATAAATCACAATTAAGCATTAAGAAAACAAATAAGCACTATTAATAAGCAAATAAGCAAATCTAGGCTAAATAAGCAATTATTAAACTAAAACTGAAAATTAAAGAGGACTTACAATGAGCCTAGCTAAACAAGGCATGAAATGCTCTGAGAGCTTATTCAACAGCTCTGGCTTATTAGCAATAAGCCAGTAATGGTCCTTGAGAGCCCTTCCATGTTTGGCTCTCCTTCCATGAGCTTATAATCCAATAGACAATGTATTACTTCTGATTTTAAAGTTAAGGTGTAATTAGGGTTTGTTTAAGCTCAATAATAAGCTTAAAGACTTATTAGAGCTATTGAGAGCTTATATGAGTTTTAGCTTATTTATGAAGAAAAACTTTAAAAATTTAGGACAAATGAAAAAGAGAGAGAGCTTATGAATGTAAAAACTGAATTTCATTAACAAAAGCAACTAATTACATTACTTTAAAAAGAAATTACAAAACATTTAAGGAAAATTACATTTGGCTAAAAACGAAATTTTAAGCTACCTAAAAGCTACTAAAAAAACTAGATAGTGTGTGTGTGAGGTGAGAGCCTATGTTATTATGTCAAGCTAAAGCTCTATGTCTGAGTTTTATGCCCACGCTCCAATCATCCAACCATCATTTCATCAATCATTTTGAGGGCTATTGTAAGCCGTTGGATTAAATGTGGATGCTCAAGGATTGCCAAGCTGTCATTCTTATGATGTGACAGCTTGTGTTAGTTTACTGAGTGAATCCAATGCAAATCCCATTCCTTTGTGCTTTCTCAACCTCACGTGCTGTGAATCATGGAGTAAAATGAAAGTGCCCTGATTTGACACATTGACCTGCCATTTCATTGTATACCTCTAGAATTGTTCCCTTATTCTCCCCTCATATTATAAAGCCCTTTGATTTTGACTGTGGGTAAAGATGGGGACGACGGGTGAATAGTAACCATGGCTTCGCGCCTTTTTTAACTATAAAACGGGTAAAAGTTGTTTGAACTTTGGGCGATTGGCAAAATTAGTCCTTGTGGTTGGTTATAAAAGGTGTAGGTGTAAAAGGAAGTTTAGGAAATAGCAAGAATGGCCCTTGGAGTTTAATGAAAAGGATATTGCTAAGAATTGGTGTTTTGGATCCGGGCCAAGGCCAATTTAAGGTTTAGGGACTATTTTGTAACTTTTTGAAACTTGAATGGCTATTTGAAACCTATTTTGGGTCTTTTGTCTTTTGTGGTTGACTTTTTGTTGACAAGATTGACTGGATTTAGACGTGACGATTTGTACTTTTTTCTGGCATTGCTTCCGGGCTTTTTTTTATTTTTATTTGTCAACATTCTTCCGTTTCTTGTGGCCTTGTGTTTGCCCGTTTTTGACGGTTTTCATGTGATTTTTCATATATTCGTACCTGCACACACAGAACACAAAAACAAGTATATTTTTGCCATTTTTCACTGTGTTTTGGGTTTAATTGGGTTATTTTAGGCACAAACGGATATGTGTGTATTTTACCACATATGCAAATTCCCCAAACAAAACGAAATGCGTGTCCTCACACGCCAAAAATCCATGCCTTATAACCAAATACCTCGAAACTTCCCCAAACTAAACCTTTGAAAAGTAGCAAAGATTTTTGTTGAGAGAGTTAAGAGATCACAAGTTATAAAACACCCGATTTCCCATTTTCAAAGATTTTTTTCTCTTTTTATGATTTTTCTTGATAATTAACTACCTAACTACAACTTATTTGTGTTGACATAATGTATTGTTTTCATTACCTCATTGGTAAACTTTACGGATCAAGAACAAAAGCACAATTAAGTGTCTAAAAGATAACTTCATCATCCCCGATTTTTCACTTTTCCCATGCAAAGCTTAAAACGAAGATCAATAGGTCAATTACAATCAAGACACAAACACTACTCATAAATAATAAATCGTGTGACTTACTTTTCGCTCCGCAAATCCTACTTTTGTATCTCAAGATTTTACTTAAGTCATATACCCGAAGGCTCTTTAAGACTTTTATTTCGATACTTATTAATTCCAAAAATAAAGCGTAACGGTTAAGAACGCAATAATTAGCTCCTAGCCCTTTTCAAAAGATCAAATGTTATCAAGATTAAAGTCCACATCGAGGCAACCAAAATTTGGCTTTTATTAGGCTACTTAAGCAAGGCACCATTCATGTCATATACCCTAAGGCTCTTTAAGACATGAATGGACCAATCTTATTTGCACCATATACCCTAAGGCTCTTTAAGGCACAAAATAAGATAAAAATTAAGCAACATTATTAAACCTCAGTCCTTTAGAAGGCTACAACATCGGCCACGCCTCCGACAAGATGTAGCAAACATATTTCGACTTCGGCAACATCCTCGACCTTTTAGAAGGCTGTAACATCGGTTGTGAGCCGGCAAGATGCAGCAAACTTTTATCAGTCTTGGATTATTGAATTCTACTTATCCCATATACCCTAAGGCTCTTTAAGGAATAAGCAAAATATTTATTAATGTGATACATATAGTATGCCAAATTAAGTATTCCTGATGTGTACTCATCCTAATCACAAAGGAACTAAAGAAAACTTCTATTAACTAATTATTAACCAAAAAAACCGCACAACTTATTAAAAAACATTTCATAAAAAAGGTGAAACAAGCTAATGGAGAAAAAGCCACAATCAACACTTATGAGCTGAAAAAAACCACTATTCAATGTTAATGTCATGACTTATAAAAAACAACTATCAATTTTCTCATCTTCGCATTTAAAAACTCTAACAAGAGATTTGTCGAATACTTAGCCTATATAAATCCAACCGCATATTAAAAATCACTTAAGATTAGCACAAGTTCTTCATTTACTAACGATACAAGTCTAGCATGTTTAAAGTCATCATTGAGACCTAGCACAAACTATCATCATTAATTGTTATGGGAGAAACTAAACGCTACACTTACGAACGTCATCAAAATTACTTCTTATTCTCACCAACGGAAAACCTACATTTTTGTCTTAACATTTTTTTTATTATTATTCTTTTTTATGACAAATAAGAACTTAAAATTTTAAAATTTTTGCTATTTTTGTGGGAAAACGGGTACGTGAGAACAAAACAATAAGCAGGCAACATCAAATCGATAGATTCCCTCCCCAAACTAAAACGAAACATTGTCCTCAATGTTTAAAGGCGGGTCTCTACGTAAATCTAAGCCGTTTATGAATTATGCAAAGATAAACGTGAATCGATAAGATGAAAGGATATCGGATTTCCCCAAACTAATTTCACACAAAGGATGAGAAGCTCGAGTGAAACGGGATACAACACCGGACACGAGAGGCTTCAGAAATTGTTGGATCAATCCTGCAAAAATCACAACAAACAACAAAAAACAACAAGAAACCAGAAAAGGATAGCACAACACATCACAACACATTATTTAAGAAAATAGAAAGAGAATAGATAACATGTGGTGAACTCCCACAAAAGCGTCTAGTTTTTTGGACACCGAGTAGCAAGCTCGCTCGATCCCTAAGTAATTCTCCTTAGGGAGAGCAATAACTTAGAACACGAAAGTTCCATTGAAACTGCCACCGCTTATGAACGTGACCGATAACCTGGGGTGCAAACACGAGTCTTCCACTCCCGAAGGAGAGAAATGATGAAAGAAAGAGAATGAAGGTCAAATATGAAACAAGGGTGGGAAGGGTGGGTAAAATATCGGCCATAAAATCATAGCGTATAGCAACACCCTAAACACTTTATGGTTAATCAAATATACCCTCTTGCGGGTTCAACAACTTTCTCAACATCCGGTGGTTCCGGTGGAGGACGAGGAATTGACGGATCATCTTGGTGGTCAAGGTTAGGTAAATCATTATCTTTATCTTTGGAATCATTATTCTCAGCACCTGGTGGAATTAAATCATCTGGAATAAGGAAAATACCAATCTCTTCTTAAGCAGGCTCACTATCCTCAACGGGGATAGGAGATACGGGAAGAGACTCGATAACTGAACTTTGATTAGCATGAACATTTTCCTGTAACCGTGAAGTTGAAATCTCACAAAGCACTGTCATAAGACTAAGATATTCTCTAAATTCACGATCATCCCTCGAAAGAAGTGTTAAAAGTTCACCGGCGAACTCATGGTGAAGAGGATCACTTCTTGGAGAAAAAGTAATCGAAGATTCATTTTGTTCTACTTCGGAAACGAGATTATGGGAAACATCATCACTTAGCAGATTATCAAGAAAAATTACGTCTCCTTCTGAATCGAAATAACCTTCCTCAAAGTTAGAAGAAACTTCTATGGCAAGAAAAGCATCGATCTCATCAATATCGTCTTCTGGAGTAAAACACTCAACCTTATCGGATAAAGGTGTTTTGAGTAAAACTGGTTCATCAGAAACGTTGGAATTTTTTATCTCGACATCTTCTTCCATTTCATCAAAAAGAGGATTTATGGTGCTAGATTTGAAATTGTCATCAAATTCAAAAAGAGGATTTGAGTAAACTTGAAAATTCTCTTCATGCAAGTCCTTCTTGAGAATCGAATCATCATTACCCGGTGGTAACGAATCAAGAGGAGCAAGTTCATCGGCGAACTTCTCAAAATTATCACTAGTCTTCACCGGAGAAGAACTAGGAGAAGGAACATCAGAATGAGTAGTGGTACTGCCACTAAACGGATCATCTTTTGAGAAATCGATTACAGAAATGGCGTGAACAAAATGCGTATCCTTGTTTTTCTTAGATTTATCGGCATAATAAACCAGTTCTTCCTTTCCTACTCTTAAAGTCAATTTTTCCTCGTACAAATCAATGAGAGCTTTTGCGGTGCGAAGGAAAGGTCTTCCTAAAATAATAGGCACTCTCGGGTCTGGTTCAAAATTAACCACAACAAAATCAGCAAGAAAAGTGAAACCATCAACTCTAACTACAACATCCTCAGCTATACCCATCGGGTGCGTAACGGAACGGTTAGCAAGCTCGAGTGTCATTCGGGTAGGAGTCAAAGCTTCAAGCCCAAGTTGTTTGTAGATAGAATGAGGTAAAAGGTTAATGCTAGCTCCTGAATCGGCTAAAGCACTAGTCCTATTGAGCTCTTGTAAAGCACATGGGATAAGAAATTTTCCCGGATCTTTGAGCTTCTCGGGAACTTTGTTCATGATAATGGCGGAACATTCGACATTCACGGTCATGATTGCGATTCTCTCAAGCTTCTCCTTTTGTTTCCCTAGCAACGCGCTTAACCAATCGTTGAACTTGGCATGTTCGAACACGAGCATCTATTCATCCAATCATCTATACGGAGTTGCTTGAACATCTCAAGAACCTACTATGTTGAGCACATTTGGTTTATCGTTCCTCACTCACTTTTTCATCCTCATCGGGGTATTGAAGTTTAGATGGATACGAGGAATTCGGTCTTGAGAATAAAGATCTTGAATTTCAACCATTAACTGTTTTCTTGCTTTTTGGTTTGGATAACAATGAAAATTAAATCTTCTTTTCCGGAGGTGGACATGTGTGGTATTTTCTAACTTGTATTTTGCCTATTTCCGTTGACGCTCCAGTTTTGTTCGGTTACCTTTTTGAGGATTTGAAACAACGGAGTAGTAGGAACAAGAGAGTCGAAGGTTTTTCCAAGTTTTACCAGCTTTCTATGTGGAGATAGCATAACATGCTTTACGAGGGGTTAGTTACGTTGAACTTGGATGTAGTTCCCGATCTTGAATAGAGGCGAATCTTTGAAATTATATACAAAGATTTGTCAACAACTCGTAACATTAGCCAATTGATTCGCAAATTTTAACCTTGATTAAGAACATTCTTTCAACACCGTAAAAAAAAAGTGATCGTTGCCTTGACGTAGATTTTCAAAATCTGTTTTTCGAAAACCTTGGATTTGGCGTAGGAGCCTGCTAAGGTGGAACTTGATAAACGTGGTTGATTGGTTTGGTGATGAAAAAACTTGACCTGATTGTTTTGATGCATTTTGGTTTGAAATTGTCTTCCACGGTTTGATTTGAATTGAAATTGTTTCCTTGATATCGGTTTTGGTTTCCTTGGTTGTTTTGAACATTTGGTTATTGAGAACCCGGTGGTCTCATTGGTTTGCCAACATTAGGAGGATCTTTGAACAAAATTTCAAACGGCGGCGGTTTTGTTTGGAATTGATGAATATTATCATGAAAAAACAGGGAAATCGTTCCTCAGTTACGAGACAAATTGTTGAAATTATGGTTTAAACCACATTGACACAAACGTTCCTCTGACGGCTTTGACGGTAGCAGGAGTCGTAGCATTCCTTTTCACTAACCATATCACCTCACCACACTTTTTCTCTAAACGGCTCATTCGAATATTCATTTTGTCTTCAAGTAAGGCGGCCATTTGTTGAATCTCGAAAGAATTATTAGAAGGTGAAGAAGTAGAAGACGGAGCATTCGTAATTGCTCTTGAATCATTTGGACGACTTCTTGAGTAACGCACTTTTGATTTACTTTCGATTATGGTTAAACCATCTCGAGGCATCTTATCTAGAAAATTGCCACCCGCGGCGGAATCTAAGGCATCTTGATCCATATGTAAATCAAGAATTGTAAAATGTATCAAGTTGATGTAATTCTGAGAAACCATGGTGAATGACATTGACAAAAGACCTTTAAACGTTCCCATGCTTCGTTGAAAGGTTTTGTTTTTTTTGAGTAAAAAGAATGTGATTTCATTCCGAAGGTAGTTTTTTTCGAAGGTGGGACGAATGAATATGAATTTTTTAAACAAGGTCATCCCATGTGAGAATTGATCTAGGAGGTTCCTTATCTAGCCAATCTCGGGCTTCACCGTCTAGAGAAAAAGGAAAAAGCAAAAGCTTTATCGAAGTGTTCAGAACTTCGGGATGTCTAAACGTTGAAGTGACTTTGTTGGAAAATCAAAGGTGATTATGAGGGCATGATCTAACACGTTGAACTTATTCCATTGCACAGAATGATCAAAGGTTGTTTAAGCTCAAAATTATTTGCATTAATCGGTGGAACAACATTGCAACGTTAATATCCCTCGATGGGAGCTTGTAGCATTTGAGCCATGGTACGATTGTCGGCCATTGGAATCTCGGGTTCCTCAACAATAACCGTTGTTAATTGTTGTTGTCGACGATTTCGATTACGAGCTTGAGATCGAGTGCGCATGCACTAAAAATAAAGAAATTAAAAAGCAAACAAAAATTACACTAATTTTTTTTTTAGCAATCTATTTTAAACGGATAACTGGCAGACACTTAAAACCAAATAATCAACTTACTCACGTAAACTCTCAAAAATTGCTTTTCAAGTTGAGCCGAACCTTCGTAAGTGACACAAATGGCAAGTTTTTGAATCTTTGGTTCGATTTGGGAACTTTTCAAGTTCACCGGAACTTATTTATGATAATACCTCAATTGAAGGTATTATATGTTGGTGTTCGTTTACCAACTTTGTATATTTTATTTATTTTTAAAGGACAATTTTTTTATATTTTTGATTTTTTTATGTTTTTATGATAATTATACTAAAAAGAAAAAGAAAATATTTTTTACTTTTTATATTTTTTATTTTTTTGGATTTTTGAAATATTTAACAAAAATGAAACTTTCGAGGACGAAAGGATCTTCAAACCAAATCAACAAACGTAAACGACGGAATCTTTAACACAAGTCCCCGGCAACGGCGCCAAAAATTTGATACGCTTAAAAAATATATTTTTTTTTTTGATTATTTTTGAATTTATTATGAATTTAAATCTATTTTAATCTAATTAAATCTTAAAAAATAGAAAATTAAGTACTAAAAATTTAGAAAAATGATTTTTAAACATAGAAAAGTCTAAAATAACATAAAAACTCAGAAAACTATTTTTAACTATTTTTAAAATTAAAATCCTATTTTTAAAATTAAAAATAAAAGCTCAAAAATGAAAATTAAGATCTAAAAGGTGTAAAAATGATTTTACTGAATGTAAACCTAAAGCTATTTTTTATAAAACTAAAAACTATTTTTTTGTATTTTTATAAAACTTTTTTCTATTTTTTTTTCAGATTTTAACTTTCGAAAAACTATTAAAAATAAACTAATCGATGAAAAATTACGAAAAATTCAGGAAAAATCTATGATGCAACAAAGATTACTAGAAAAATAAAAGTCAAAACTCAGCTTATCAAATAAGCTGAGAAAAGGGCTTATAAGGCTACGGCTTATTAAAAACTAGTAAAAGGAAAACGTGTATAAAGATTAAAAAGAAAGGAAGGTTGACGGATAAGCTATTGTAGCATGATGGTAAAGAGTGTGTGTTGTGTGTGGGAGGTCGTGGGTTCGAGGCAGGCAAAACCCCAACTTTTTGCACTTTTTTATTTTTTGCTTTTTATAAAAACTAATTATTAGGACTTAAAGAGGACTTATTTTTGAGCACTTTTTGTGAGGACAACTTAAGCTGAAAATCAATTTTAAGCTCAAAAAGAGCTTATAAGCTGCTAAAAAAAAAAAAAAAAAAAAAAAAAAAAAAAAAAAAAAAAAGAAAAGACTCATTAGCAAGCGTTTGAGTCTAGAAATCTTTGTTGACCAATAAAAGCTTGTACAACCCTCACGTAAAAGCTCAAATTTAAAACTGAGAAATGACATTAGGAATCTTATTGATAGCCTACTATCTAGGAATGAAAAGTAATTTAAGCTAGAACCACATTAAGCTAATTGAAATTGAAGGAAAACTAGTAAACTCAGGTTTTTACTCAAAAAGCTCAAAATTAAGAAAAGCTAAAATACTTAAGAAGCCAAAACAGAAGATGAGCTTATGAGAACTAAACAATCCACTACTAAGCAATGAATTCAAATCATTAAATCAGCTACTATAAGCTAAGTTTATAATTAAAGCTTAATCTAAGTACTACTGTTTTTGGAATTTTTTGAGATTTTTATGAACTTTTAAAAACAAATGCACCTTAAGGAATAAGCTAGAAAACCTGAAGCAAGATTTAATCTAACTTTAACTATATCTAATCTATAAGCTTATGGAATTTTAGACCCTAAATCCTACAATGACTACTTAGATGAAGCTTAAAAAGTCAACAGTAGTAACTGATGTTTACTACTGCTGATGCAATTTGCAAATGAGCTAGAAACAAATGCAGGCCACTAAGGTGGTTACCTCCTGCACTAAACACTCTTATTGAGTGTGTACAAACTCAAAACAATCAAGAACCAAGCCTTAGATGGCTTGGTTCAATAATTTGCACAAGTGAAACTATGAAAATTCCCCTGGTGCAGAAACACTAAAATAAGCTCAAACTCTTTTAATTTTTAAACACTAACTTGTGAAAACTTCTTACCTAATGTTTTTAAGAGATACTAAAGCTGACTCAAATAATTTGCACAAGTCATTTTGACTTTTTGATGTCAAACTAGCTTAATCCAAACACCCCTTTAAATTGTGACAGCTTTGAATAAACTTATGCTTCTAAAATCTAATGATCTAATTCTAATAACCAGATAACTAACAGCTTTTAATAAGCTTAACAATCATTTTGCATTAATCAAATAAGCTATATCTAAGAATCTAAGCTATACTACTTATTTTTTTGGCTTTTTATGGTTTTTATGACAGAAAAGAGATTATTATGATTTATGATACTTAAGCTAAAAACAGTTGAGGAATAAGTACTAAGTAACCATATAAATCACAATTAAGCAATAAGAAAACAAATAAGCACTCTTAATAAGCAAATAAGCAAATCTAGGCTAAATAAGCAATTATTAAACTAAAACTGAAAATTAAAGAGGACTTACAATGAGCCTAGCTAAACAAGGCATGAAATGCTCTGAGAGCTTATTCAACAGCTCTGGCTTATTAGCAATAAGCCAGTAATGGTCCTTAAGATCTCTTCCATTTCTAGATCTCCTTCCAAAAGCTTAAATCCATAAGTTAAGGTAAATAGATACTTAAGCTAGTTTTAGATATTTTAAGTATGATTAAGACCAATTTAAGCTCAAATCATGAGCTTAGAGACTCATGAGAGCTATTGAGCTTATAGGAGCTTATTTAGCTTTAGCTTTAAAAATTTAGGACAAATGAAAAAGAGAGAGAGCTTATGAATGTAAAATCTGAATTTCATTAACAAAAGCAACTGATTACATTACTTTAAAAAGAAATTACAAAACATTTAAGGAAAATTACATTTGGCTAAAAACGAAATTTTAAGCTGCCTAAAATCTACTAAAAAACTAGATATGTGTGTGTGTGAGGTGAGAGCCTATTTATAGTGCCAAGCTGTAGCTTCTAGGTCTGGCTTGATGCCCATGCTCTAATCAATCCCAACCAATCATTTCTTCAATCATTTGAGGGCTATTGTAAGCCGTTGGATTAAATGTGGATGCTCAAGGATTGCCAAGCTGTCATTCTTATGATGTGACAGCTTGTGCTAGTTTACTGAGTGAATCCAATGCAAAATCCCCATTCTTTTGTGCTTTCTCAACCTCCACGTGGCTTTGATGCTTGGGTAGACAAATGAAAGCCCTTGATTTGACACATTTGACCTTGCCATTTCATTGTAGACTTCTTGAATTGTCTTATTCGCCCCTCAATTTGATAAAGCCCTTTGATTTTGACTGTGGGTAAAGATAGGGACGACGAGTGAATAGTAACCATGGCTTCGCGCCTTTTTTAACTATAAAACGGGTAAAAGTTGTTTGAACTTTGGGCGATTGGCAAAATTGGTCCTTGTGGTTGGTTATAAAAGGTGTAGGTGTAAAAGGAAGTTTAGGAAATAGCAAGAATGGCCCTTGGAGTTTAATGAAAAGGATATTGGGCTAGGAATTGGGTTTTTGGATCCGGGCATGGCCCATTTAGGTTTAGGGACTATTTTTGCAACTTTTGAAACTTGACGGGCTATTTTGAAACATTTTGGGTCTTGTCTTTTGTGGTTGACTTTTGTTGACCAAGATTGACTGGAGTTGACTGAAGATTTGACTTTTTCTGGCTTTGGCTTCCGGCTATTGTACACTCTTCTGTTCTTGTGTCCTTGTTTGCCCGTTTTTGACGGTTTTCATGTGATTTTTCATATATCTGTACCTGCACACACAAAACACAAAAACAAGTATATGTTTGCCATTTTTTACTGTGTTTTGGGTTTAATTGGGTTATTTTAGGCACAAACGGATATGTGTATTTTACACTTATCACTAAGCTTGAAGAACAATTATCCATTATAATAAGCATTTATAAACTAATTAAAATAGCTAATATGCAACTAAATAAGCAACTAAGCAATTAATAAGCAAGGACAGTATTAAGCTAATAACTAGAATAGAAAAAAGAAAAAGGGAATGAAACCTGAAACCTCAGCTAAACAGAAGTAAGAGCTCAACAAGAGCTTATGTCTACAAGCTCTGGCTTATTGTTAATAAGCCAGTATAGTCCAATGAACTCTTCCTTTTCTAGTTCATCATCCAAAAGCTCCAAATCCAATAAGCAAAGGTACTTATCTAATTTTAAGGTTTAATTAGATTAGATGATTGATTTAGCTCAAATCTAAGCTTAGAGACTTAAATGAGCTTATGTGAGCTTGTGAGAAGCTTATCAAACAGTAGGTGACTTAAGAGAATGAAAGAGCTTATGACAGATTATGCTTAAGAAAAAGGAACTTTTATTAACTAAAAACTTGATTACATTAAGCTGAAAATGAGATTACAAAGATTAAATTACAAAAGCTGGATTAAAAACTAAACATTATTTAAGCTAGAAATTTAAAAGCTAAGTTAAAAAAACTAGAAAAAGAAGATATCATGTGTGTGTATGTGAAGGGTTATTTATAGCCTGTTGCTGAAGCTTCTAGGTCCAAATTTAGTTACACGCTCCCAATCAATCCTGTCCTTCAATCATTAACAATCATTGGAAGCTCAATCTGGGCCGTTGGATTAGATTGAAGGGCACACGGATTGCCAGCGTGGCATCCGTGCGTCAGAAGCCTTTGTGCTTCTTTTGTGTGTACCTCAAGTGTATAAGCTTTATTTCCTTGTGCTTCTTTCATGTCCACCGTGTCATTCTTTCTTGGGTCTCCACCAATAAGAGTGCTTGGTGATGTTTTACCCTGCCAACGTGTACTTTCACCCTTGAATTACTCAATAGTGTGGCCAATTTGTATTTGCCCTATGATTTTACCTTCGTGGTTAAAGGATGAGGATGATGAACAGTAACAACTGTCATTCCCGCCTCTTTTTTTTAACTGAAAAGGGTGTTTGATTTTTTTATTTACCCGGGTAATATAGGTTGATTTTGGGTCGGGTATAAGGGATTGGGCTCGGGCTTTGGTGTTGGATATATGTGTTTTCACACATATCATATAACAAAACATAAAATCCATTAACTAGTTATCTTTCACATATTCACCTAAGATTATAATAAGATTACTTAAACATTTATTACTTTCGTATAAATATTTGATACGGAACAATTTCACATGTTTTACTACCTTTTCAATAAACCAAAACTTTTTTTGTACAAAATTAACAAAAATAAAACTTACAAAGAAAGAAAATGATTAATACAATTAGTAGTAATCAAAAATATCTTTTAGCTTTCTTTTACCCAACAAATCTTGCAAGAATCTTAAGAAACTCCACTAAACCCAACTAGAACATAAACTAATAAACCCTTGAATATGATGATCCTTGCTAACTTTGAAGTGATTATACCTAAGAATTAACAACTAGCTAAAAACTAATGATTTTTAACCTTTGATTATTGAAACTAGTGAAATTTTGATGAATTTGATATTGATGTAGATGATGTACACGCACAGGGGAATGGGAAAACAACAAATATGTAAAAAAATTAACTAAGAGATAGTGGGAGGAGTTATCAAGAAATTGCATGCAAGATTATAGGTGTCCATGTTTATTAACAAAACATGACACATTATGAAATCTAACCCACCACATGGGCGTACCATGCAAAATAGAAAGAGATAGTTAAATTTTTATGTTATATTTTGTTTCGGAGGGTATTGTTCAGGCTAATAGGTAAAAACGTAAAATATTTCAAGAGTTAAGACGAAACCACGAAATGAAAACGTAAACATTAAAAATAAAATTATGACATATGGGATACTTTTCTGAAATAATAAATTACATTGGGCATGAAGACGGATATTAATTTTAAACACTCAAAATCTTCCTAATCAACCCCATGCAAAATCTTTAGCCCAAGTCTTGCAAAAAACCCAATTTTATTATGAAACCCTAGAATCTTGATCTTGAATGAAACTTGAAATTGCACGAATTAAACCCTTGTAGCACCTTGAATAACCTTAGAAGTGATATTGGAATAATTGAATTAGACCAAAAATCAAAAGATATGATCCCTTGTTGGTGTTGATGGTGAGTTGTGGTTATGGAGGAGGGAGAGGGGGAGAAAAAAAATATATACGATTTGTGTTTTTTTTGTCGGCATATATGAGGCTTAATATTATTTTATTATTATTTTATTTTGTGTATTATTATTTTGTTGTATTAATAATGTAAGTAAGAAAAAAATATATAAGTGTTTAATAAATTGTAGGAAAAAAGGCTCAAAGTGCGGTTTTTTGCAAAGTTCGACAAGGACTCAGAGTAAAATAAATTTTACTAAAATAAAAATACTGAAATCCTCGGGGTAAAATAATGAAATATTGAGTTTACGTTAAACACGTAGACGAGTAATGAGCAAAAAGACGGCTCAGAATTACGGGAAACGAATTTTTTTTTGAATCGGATAAACCGTAAAAATAAATTTTTACTTAAAGGTAAAAAAGGAATAAAATATTAATTAATTAATTACCTGATTTTACGAAGTATTATATCTTCAGCCTTGAGGTTTTCTGGTTTTCTTGCCTCAGTCTGAGCTTCTAAAATTTGCTTGGGAAGATCCAAACCAATAGTCATAACTAAGGCTCGAACCCGTAATGGCTTAATTTGTTCTTTTCTGCTTAAAGCGTCAGCCACTACATTTTCCTTTTCCGGGTGATAACGAATTACACAATCGTAATCACTGAGCAACTCTAACCAACAACGTTGCCTCATGTTCAACTCCTTCTGATCAAGGATATGTTGTAAACGTTTATGATTGGTAAACACGGTACACTTTGTTCCGTACAGATAGTGCCTCCAAATCTTTAGAGCGAACACTACTGCTCCTAACTCCAAGTCATGAGTCGTGTAATTGTTCTCATGAATTTTTAGTTGTCGTGATGCATAAGCAATCACCTTCTCATTTTGCATTAAGACGACACCTAATCCTTTATGCGAAGCATCGCAATAAACAATAAAGTTCTCGGCTCCTTCAGGTAAAGCCAAGATAGGTGCACTACACAACTTCTCTTTCAATAGCTGAAAAGCTGCTTCTTGTTTGTCACCCTAATCAAACTTGACCTTCTTATGGGTTAGCTTGGTCATTGATTTGGCGATCTTGGAAAATCCTTCAATGAAATTATTACAAGTCCTCTAATTTAATTAATAACACATCTTGTGTATACTTTATGTCCTTAAATTTATGGTCATCATTCTTGTACAAATAAAATGTCCAAATAACATGTCCTCATAATTATTTATTTATAAACTTTATAAATAAACTTTTTAACAATTAATTTATCAATGAACTTTAAAAATTAATCAACACATGTATAACATCATTTCATCATAGATAAATGTAATTTCGAACCATGTTCATGTTTGTTTCATTTTATAAACTCATAAATTAAATACTAGATGGGGATTAACAATATAACAATTATGTAAACATGAAAATGAATAATTATAAAAGGTTAGGGTTTATGTCAGACCTTAGGAGAGTGTATGAAGATGATGAACACACAATCAAACTCTAAAATGCAAACCCTAATCCGAAACCCTAATGATGAAAACCCTAATTTCTTCTTTGAATAAACCCTTGCTAAATCAATACCCAAGCTTCCAAATCACCTTGATATACCTGAGATATTACCCTTGATAACACTAGTATACTTATAATCTTTGCTAAAATCAAACTATGGAAAACCTAGTTTCTAATTTTGAGTCGTGGGTTGTAAAGGAGAAACAAGAGAGAAAATTGAAAGTTTGCTTGCAAGAAATGAGGGTGTTAACACTTACCTAGGACCTTCTATTTATAGTCAAGAGTATTATGCAAACAACCTTAACAATACCATGAACTAGGAGTGGTTTTAAGTACATGGTGTAAGGTGCTCTCCACCTCCCTAGGCGGATGGAACGGCTAACAAGGGGGGAAGACAAGTGATTTGCCAATTTATAGAGAAATGGGATTTAAGGTTGTACATGTTGGTTAAGAACTAATATGATGTGATACTAGTAGAGAGTTTAGGATTTTATTTGTGTGTTATAATCTTGTGAACCGGCCATAGGGTTTAGAGGTGTAGAAATGTTTTAGTTTTTGGGTATTGGGTATAAAATTGGGTATTTGTTTGAGTATAGATGGGTATTGGTGCTTCCGTGTATGCTTAAATGTATTTTATTATGAAACGTAAACGTTTTACGTGACCAATAAAAATAAAATATGAAAAGCTATAAATTATCCTCGTAATAATTATATAACACTTGTTTGATGTAAACTTTTATTGTTTGATGCCCGTTTACGTTGAATGTTGATTTTTAGTTTACGCGATTTAACTTAAAGATGAAAATTAAAAGTAAACGCGCAAAAGCCTAAAAATAAATTATGGAAAGTATTGAGTCGTAAAATGACCTGAAATAGTAGATTGTTACAGTCTTGCCCCGTTAAAGCAGCCTTGTCCTCAAGGCTTAAGACGCGACACTTGTCGAGGGTGCGGTTTTTGTGTAGAGATGCGAATACTTCTTTCGGAATTGATCTTCACATTTCCATGTGAACTTAGGACCTCTCCTGGAGTTCCATCAAACCTTGATAATGGGAATACGGCTTTGCTTTAACCGCTTGACTTCACGATCCATGATCTCCACTGGTTCTTCAATGAAGTAAAGCTTATCATCAATATGTATTTCATCCAACGGGATTGTTAAGGAAGTTCTAGTCTGTAAGCAACGGTTCCCACTTTTGCCAACACCTTGAAAGGGCCAATATGCCTCGGGTTTAACTTCCCCCGTTTGCCAAAACGGATAACCCCTTTCCAAGGTGATACCTTCAACATGACCTTGTCACCAACTTGAATTTCTAACGGCTTATGCCTCATATCGGCGTAACTCTTCTAGTGATCACGAGCGGCTTGAATTCTGCTTTTGATTTGAACGATCTTTTCGGTTGTCTAGTGAATAATTTCTAGACCAGTGAGCTGAACATCTCCGACCTCGGCCCAGCAAACAAGCGATTGACACTTACGACCATAAAGCGCCTCAAATGGTGCAACTTTAATGTTAGTATGATAACTATTGTTGTATGAGAACTCAATTAGCGGTAAGTGTCTATCCCAACCATTTCCAAAGTCTATCACGCAAGCGCGTAACATATCTTTCAGTGTCTGAATGGTTCTTTCGCTTTGTCCATCAGTCTGTGGATGGTAAGCAGTACTCATATCCAAACGAGTATCCAAAGCCTTCTGAAATGACCTCTAGAAATTTGACGTAAATCTACCGTCATGGTCACAAATGATCAAGACTGGTATTCCATCTCTCATGACCACTTCTTTCAAGTACAGTCTTGTCAATTTGTCCATAGAGTCATTTTCCCTCATCGGTAAAAAGTGTGCAGACTTAGTAAGTCGGTCTACAATCACCCAAATGGTATCATAACCACTTGACGTCCTTGGGAGTTTGGTGATGAAATCCATGGTGATATTGTCTCACTTCCACTAAGTAATCTCAGGTTGTACCAACCTTTAAGCATGTCAAACACTTACTAACATAAGTGGCAATATCGGCTTTCATGTTGGGCCACCCGTATAATTTCTTCATGTCTTGGTACATCTTGTCGGAACCCGGATGAACATAATATTTTGACTTGTGGGACTCATGCATAATCAGAGTCCTTAGATCACCAAAGCATGGCAACCAACTTCTGTTATTCAAACACAGTGTTCCGTCAGCACGCGGTTCCAACTTTTCTTTTCTGGGGTTTTCTGATTCCCTTGAAGTTTCAACCAGCATACCTCCCACATCTTCAGCCTCGAGGTTTTCTGGTTTTCTTGCCTCAGTCTGAGCTTCCAAAATTTGCTTGGGAAGATCCAAACCAATAGTCATAACTAAGGCTCGAACCCGTAATGGCTTAATTCGTTCTTTTCTGCTTAAAGCGTCAGCCACTACATTTGCTTTTCCCGGGTGATAACGAATTTCACAATCGTAATCACTGAGCAACTCTAACCAACGACGTTGCCTCATGTTCAACTCCTTCTGATCAAGGATATGTTGTAAACTTTTGTGATCAGTGAACACGGTACACTTTGTTCCGTACAGATAGTGCCTCCAAATCTTTAGAGCGAACACTACTGCTCCTAACTCCAAGTCATGAGTCGTGTAATTCTTCTCATGAATTTTTAGTTGTCGTGATGCATAAGCAATCACCTTCTCATTTTGCATTAAGACAACACCTAATCCTTTATGCGAAGCATCACAATAAACAATAAAGTTCTCAGCTCCTTTAGGTAAAGCCAAGATAGGTGCACTGCACAACTTCTCTTTCAATAGTTGGAAAGCTGCTTCTTGTTTGTCACCCCAATCAAACTTGACCTTCTTCTGGGTTAGCTTGGTCATTGATTTGGCGATCTTGGAAAATCCTTCAATGAATCTTCGATAATAACCGACAAGACCTAAAAATTAACGAATCTCCGTTGCAGTCTTAGGAGATGACCAATCTTTAATAGACTCGATCTTGGCGGGGTCCATGTAAATGCCCTTACTGTCAATCACGTGACCGAGGAACTGCACTTTGGGAATCCAAAATTCACACTTAGAAAATTTGGCGTACAACTCCTCCTTCTTAAGTAACTCAAAGATTAACTTAAGATACTCTTCATGTTCTTGCTTGCTCTTTGAGTAGTGATTCGTCAATAGTATATATATATAATATATAAGCAAACTATCAACCAATTACCTTTAGCCAAGGATTGGTTAAGAATTCACAAATTAAAATATATATGTTTCCGGAAGTATGATTCCCGGGTCGTTATGTCCCAACGAGGTGTGCAATTTGAAAATCGAATGACGGATTGATGATTGATGTTTGAATATGACAAGGTTATGATTGGTTTTCTATTTCTAAAAAAAAAATATCGAAAAACAAGTAAATATTAAAAACGATTAAATAAAACCTAAAACGAAAGCTTATATAACTTAAAACCTAAAACGGGCACGAAAAACGAGGGTCAAAAACCTAAATTACACAATTTAAACCCTAGAATATTGATGGATAATACTTCAATGGAAAGTATTATATGTTGGTGTTCTTTTACCAACTTGGTGAATTTATTTATTTATTTTTTTTAAAATTTTTTTTTTTGGGTGAAATTTTTTTTGTTT
This sequence comes from Tanacetum coccineum, assembly GCA_026074375.1. Taxonomy (NCBI): domain Eukaryota; kingdom Viridiplantae; phylum Streptophyta; class Magnoliopsida; order Asterales; family Asteraceae; genus Tanacetum; species Tanacetum coccineum. The sequence continues at coordinate 8,437 of BQNB010044792.1, read as the reverse complement.
GAATATGACAAGGTTATGATTGTTTTTCTATTACTACAAGTTAAATATGCAAAAACGATTAAAGAAAACCTAAAAACGAAAGCTAAAATGATTTAAAACTAAAACGGGTACGAAAAACGAGGGTCAAAAACCTAAATTTTGCAATTTTAACCCTAGAACAATTTTTAAACTAAGAATAGATTCTACTTGACTAAAAACGAAGTTTAAAAAAAACTAGACTAAAAACGGAGTTCGTTTGGACCAAAAACGAGTCAAATCAGAAACGGGGACGAATCCCGTTCTTTAAAAAGTGAAACTTTGCAAAAATGACCCTACAAGAGAACAAATATTTTTCCTAGAAACTATATGACAAAAGAAAAGTTTTAAAAAAAAGTTTATATTTTTCTGACTTTAATTTTATTTATTTTTTGATTTTTTAAAGTTTTAAAACAAAATAAATTATAAAAAATACTAAATGTTTATAAAAAATTCTGAAAAATTCACTCAAAATAGCTTAAAGGATAAAGGTCCTATGAAAAATAAAAAGACTTACACAGCTTATCGAATAAGCTGTGTAATAAGCTATAACAGCTTATAAGCTAAAATGAGAAAAACACCCTTAAATAATAAACCACTTGGGACTCTAATGAAAAAGTCCCAAGGGCGCAGCGGTAGAGGTGTTGGTGAAAGGGTTGAGAGTGTTGAGGTCCTGGGTTCGAGCCCAGGCTCCCTAGGACTTCCACTCTCCCCTTTTTATTTTTATTTTCAAAATTTCTTTTTGCAAACTTGTTAAACACACAAAATTAAGCACTTTTTTCAACTACCACTTTTTATGAAAAGGGCTTAATAAGATGGAAATGCTTATTACAAACAGACAGTTTGCTTGTTATGGCAAAAGGCACACTTGGCTTTTTCTTTTTGATTTTTTTTAAAAACAATTAAGCAATTGGAAATCAAAGATCAGTAAATACAGATATAAACACGCACTTAATAAGCACTCAGGAACCAAATTTAGCAAATAAGAACAGACAAATAAGCCAGAATAAGCCAATAAGCTTTTTGGCTTAAACTGCAGTCAAAATGGCCAAACAGCCTACTTTTGGCTTAAAATTAAGCCAACTAGAGTAGGAGTTAAGGCTTGGGCTCATAGGGGCTTATTAATTGGCTTATTAGCTATCTAAAAAGGTAAAAAGCTAATGCTTACTAACACAAAACTAACAGCCCAAAAGTGAAACTTTGGGCTTATAAATAAGCCCTAAGACAGACCCTTAAGCACTTATAAGCTATAAAAAGGAAAAGAGGACATAAAAGACTTTAAGAAAAAGTAATTTAAACTCATTTTGAACAACTAATGAGCTAAAAAAATTAACTTGAAAACAGCAGTACTAACTTTTGAGTTAGTGCTGCCCAAAGGGCTTTAAGCTGAAAAAGCTTTAATAAGCTAACTTTTTGGACAAAAATAAGCTTAGGTAAGCTAATCTAGCCTAATAAGCAGATATAAATACAAAATAAGCAATTAATTCAGCTTAAACCCTCAAATGAGCTTATTAGCTCATTACTGCCAATCAAACAGCCCTTGGGTGGCTTTTTGGGCTTAAAAATAAGTTGGCAACTGGTATCCTAAGTCTATGAAAAACAAAAACAGATGGAGTATGCTACCTAATGAGCTTATCCTAGAATTTTTAGAACCTAAGACTTAATTTAACTTAACAAATTTTTAAATTAAAAAGTGACTGATGAAACTAAAAAAAAATAACTTACACAGTTCTTGACAATTCACAAACAACAATTGCAGGCACTCTATTCTTACTACTAATGCACTAAAATACTCAAAATGGACATGAAAGCATGTACTAAGAGCTACCTTAAGACAAAGATCAAAATAAGCAAATCTAAAAGAGTAAATTACCACAGGTTCAAGTCATAGGTAATTTAGACTTAAATTTTTTGATTTTTCTTATAAAAAACTCTTTAAAACGGTTTAGTAGACCTAATTTAAGCTAAACTAAGCTTACCCAATGACCTTAACCCATACATGACTCCATTTGACCCATTTTGAGACTTGTCCCAAACACCCCTTTAAATTATAAAAAGGACTTTTTAGGCTGATTTATGGAGATTTAAGCCAAGGGTTCTAAAAACAGATTACTAAACATGAATAATAAGCATGATTAAGCATAATGAAAAAGAGAATAAGCACAAATAAGCTATAAATAAGCAAATGCATAAAAATAAGCTTAAAATGATGGAAAAGGGCTTACAATGCCCTTTGCTCTAAACAAGGGCTATTATGCTTTTAAGAGCTTTGTCTACAAGCTCATGCTTATCAAAGATAAGCTGGTAGTGTCTATAAGCTCTTCCATCTTTGGCTTATCATCCAATTTATAAGTTGTGGTAATTTTTTTGTAGATTTTTTTTGTAGATTTTTCTTAACTAATTTAGCCTTTTTTAGTTTACTTAATCAAAACAGCTTATAAATAAGCTTAATGAGAGCTTCTTAAACACAAATTGACAACTTACAACTTGGAATTGAAAGATTGGATTTTAACTTCAAAACCTCAAATTTTCATTAATCTCTTGAAAAACAATACAAAGCTGAAATTTAAAGAGCAATAAGCTGTAAATACTTAAAAAAATGACAAGTAAATTAAAATTAAGCTAAGTTATCATAGAATGAGCTACATTGGTTCCTATTTATAGCCGAATGCTTCAATACATGGTCTTTGGGCTGTGTTTCTTTTGTGAGAGACTTCAAGAGGTGTTTTTGTTGTGTGAGAGCCATGCCAAAACCAATCACAGCCATCCATCTTCTTTTTGCTTCTTTATGAGACATCTTGGCCATCGAAATTGCTTGGAGAGGGGTGAGATTGCCAACATGGCAATTATAGTGTGGTTAGGGCTGGTAGTGGAGTGGGGGAGAAGGGTTTAACCATGGGAAATTTGGGGTTGCAGGGTAAAAAGGTGGGAAGACACCCGTGACTTGTGGTGGGTTTAAAATGGGCGGGAAAGTTGGTTTTTGGTAACAGGGGAAAGGTTTGGGCGTTTGGCAACTCTGGCCCCTCAAAGTTATATTTGATCTTGCAAAATTCGTCCTTGTTGTGATACAACTTTGAAAGGTTGGCAGGTTAAGCCCTCCAAGTCATATATGAGTATTGCAAAAACAGTCCTTGAATAATACAAGTTTAGGGGGTTGGCAGGAATGCCCCCTAAAGTTGTATTTCACTTAAATTGCAATTTCAGCCCTTGTCATTTTATTCTTGTAATACAACTTTGGGATTTGGCAATTTCAGTCCCTCAAGTTATATTCTTTTCTGATTCAGCTTCTCGGAGTTGACTTGACTTTGTCAAGGTTGACTTTGACTTTGACTGTTTGACTTTTCTGTTGACTTCTTGACTTGGTTGACTTTTTGGCTTCGATTTGGCTTTGTCTTTTCACACTTTTCCATTCCGTGCTCAGTTTTGTCGTTTTTGGCTTTGTTTTTCATCCTTTTGTGTGATATCCGTTTCCTGCACAATACAAATGCAAAACAAACATATATTTGGCAGTTTTTGTCTGTTTTTGGTCATTTAGGCTCGTTTTTAATGGAAAAAGGTATGTGTAATTAAGCACATACCAAAATCCCCCATACTAAGGTATTGTCGTGTCCTCACGCAATGTTATGAAGTAAACATTTACGAAAACTAAGAATCTCGATCCCCCTCGACTAATAACCTCGAAAAGTAGCTAAGTGTTCGTCAAGGGGAACTAAAGAATCAATAGCTTCGACAAGTCCCGTTTTCACCATTTTTTATATGTACACTAACTATCCCTAATATTTTTGGATTTACCTTTTTCTTTCTACTAACTAACATGTTTGACTTCCTTTATTTTATCAACACTGGGATCATAGAATGAGAAGCGCCCATAGAATAATCTATGGATGTCCTGACGGATAAATTCATCGTCCCCGATTTTTCACTAGTCCCAAGCTAAGCGTAAAAACGAAATCACCGCTAAGTACAAGTAAAGATGCTAACACTACTTATAACTATGACTTGTCAACTTTTCGCTCCCAACAATTATTCAATTAGAGTGGTTGTACTTAATTTTAAGTTAAATTTAGATTGACAGTTTTAGAAAGTGGTACAGTTTATGTGCATACCGATATTTTTGAAGAAATCTAGGGAAAAGACTAGATCACCCACCAACCAGCATATTCTCGATAGATCCCAGCCGAGTTCGACTTAGGTTATCAGGTTGAGACCCTACAGGAGAATGTTCGCAATGTAATAGCGGGATACTCCACCCTTTTAGGCCGAATTTCTTAGATTTACCGCTAAATAAACAATCCTACTCAAAGCACGCAAACATCAAAAATTTAATGATCTCATTGGTGCGATTATTCCATGTAGCAACCTTTCTTCTCGGAATGTCCCAGCCTCATCAGCTAAGTGCCTAGGTTTTTGACACCCCACGAAGAATACTTAATCGAAATAATCTACCGACGGCAAGCAACAACTTTTGAAGTCTTAAAGCAAGTTATTCTTAGTTTAAAATTATACTTGAGTTTAGAAAAAGAAATCTTAACCATTAAATTTTCATTTATTGCTATATACTATACTATAATACCGTCATCATTTACATGACTACAACATCGGCCACGCCTCCGACAAGATGTAGTAAACTGATAGAGAATTCTTATTGATAACACTTACGAATGCACTTTGGCATTTATTATCTCACTATGGGCCTTGTTTTGAAGACTGCAGCATCGGTTGTGAGCCGGCAAGATGCAGTAAACCTTTATCAGCCCACAGTTTTCATTATTCAATTTTTTTTTTTCCATTTTTTTCATTTTTTCAATTTTTTTTTTATTTTGCAACATATTTTCCGTAATAGAGAAAATTTCGTTTTAGAAACTCAAGTATAAAGCTGAACTAAGATGAATTATTTTTTGTTTCCAGAAAGAGCTGCTTTTAGTAAAATGTGCCGTTTAAGATTTAAAAGCAAAAAATATTAAGCACGTTTATATTATCAGGATTAATGACATCGAGAAAAAGCGACAAGGATACACTTAAAAGCTTTTAAATTTCCAAATAATCCTTGTTTAGGTGCATCCCTACATTGTAAAGTAACAAATGACAAAACTCACACAAATAAAAACAAACAAACACCACTACAAAAAACACAAGAAAATACAAGACATGACACAACTAAACGTGTCCTAAACGCCGTCTTTGGGATATCCTTGTCACGAACTCTGAGTTGGTGATAACCAGACCTCAAGTCGATCTTCGAGTACACCCTTGATCCTTGCAACTGATCAAACAAGTCGTCGATTCTCGGAAGTGGGTATTGATTCTTTACAGTAAGCTTGTTAAGTTCATGGTAGTCGATACACATCCGAAAAGAGCCGTCTTTCTTTTTGACAAACAAAACTAGAGCTCCCCAGGGTGAGGAACTTGGCCTTATGAATCCTTTGTCAGAAAGTTCTTATAGTTGAGCAGACAATTCTTCCATTTCCGACGGTGCTAATCTATACGGGGCTCGAGCTACAGGTGCAGCACCTGGGACTAAGTCAATTTGGAATTCAACTTGTTGTATCGGTGGTAATCCAGGTAAGTCTTCAAGAAAGACTTCTAGAAAGCCCCGTACAGTCGGTACGTCTTCGAGTCGCTTCTCCTTCGACTTGTCTTTGTTTTCTTTCATTGTAACATGCGCCATAAATAGTTGACAACCTTTCTCCATATACTTCTGGGCCTTTTCACATGATATAATGCTCAACGTTGATTCCTTCTCCTTGTCACTTTTGTCTCCTTGAACGATTAGAATTTTGTTTCCATAAGGAATATGCACTATCTTCTCATCATAGACAATCACTGCATGATTCTTTGCTAACCAATCCATGCCGATGATAACGTCGAAACTACCCAAATCTATGGGTATCAGGTTGATATTAAATGGATGTCCTAACAATCTTAATGTACAGCCTCAAAGCACAGTGTTGGTTTCTGAAGTTCTTTCGTCAGCTAGCTCGACAGCGTAACTAATGTCTAAGGCATAGGGTGTGATATCTAGCAATGCACTAAAAGTATTTGATATGAAATTTCTATCGGTACCCGAATCAAATAACATATAAGCATGATGATCGTTGAGAAGGAACGTACCCGTGACAGTGTTGGAACCCGGGTTAGTGTCACCTCCTCCTAGGACATATGCTTTGCCTCTTGCATCATGAACTCTTGCTTTGTTCCCACAATTTTGTTTCTTGACTTTAGAAGACATCCATATGTGTTTGTGTTTTAGTGTGTTTTAGTTTATCCAAAAATAACTACTTTTAGAAAGTTTCTATTTTAAGAAAGTTTTTAGTTTCAAGACGTTAATACCATCCCCTATATTTGTTAAGTTTCCATATCTTCAAAATACGCTAACTATCCATAATCGCTAAACTTCCAAGTCCGATCCGCTAATGTTTTACCAGCATGACCTTTGCAAATTGGTCATTGCAAAAATGGGTTCCGCGATCACTTATGATTGCACGAGGGGCACCAAATCTGGCGAAGAGAGATTTAAGAAATTTGCAAACAACTCGGGCATCATTGGTGGGGAGCGCTTTTGCTTCAACCCATTTTGATAAGTAATCGACTGCCACGAGTATATATTTGTTCCCTCTTGAAGACGGGAATGGCCCCATAAAGTCAATGCCCCACATGTCAAAGATTTCGCAAACTTGGATAGAGTTTTGTGGCATCTCATCACGTTGCGAAATTTTGCCTTGACTTTTGACAAATGTCACAACGGGTGACAAGTCCGTGGGCATCCTTGTAGATTGTGGGCCAATCAAATCCCTGAATCGAAGACCTTTTTTTACTGTGTAATTGGCACCGTAGTGGCCCCGGTGGGTCCACTATGCAAGCGTTTAGAATGTCAAAGCTTCTTGCCCCGAAAACTACAACGCCTACTTACTTGGTCTGCACAATCTTGAATTAGAAAGGGGTCGTCCCAACAAGAGTGTTTGACGTCTTTGAAAACTTCTTTTTTGTTGGAGACGGACATTCCTTTGAATACAAAATTTCCTCCCGCATGAGTAGTTTGCAAAATCGCAAACCAATGGGGCATTATCATCAACCACGAAAGGGAACCATCCCCAAGTGTCTCGAGAGGAAATGTTTCTGTAATTTCCTTTTTCTCGAGCTCACTTTGATGGGGATTTTCAAGTCTAGAAAGGTGGTCTGCGGCGAGATTTTCTGCTCCTTTTTTATCACGGATAACGACATCAAATTCTTGGAGCAGCAAAATCCACCGGAGCAATCTTGGCTTAGCATCTTGCTTAGCAAGCAGGTACTTGAGAGCCGAATGGTCCGTATACACTATGCTTTTGGACAAGACAAGATATGGCCGGAATTTCTCGAAAGCATACACTACGGCAAGTAATTCTTTTTCCGTTGTAGTGTAATGTGCTTGAGCCTCAGTCATAGTTTTGCTCGCATAGTGTATCGGCTGGAAGTGCTTGGTCTTACGTTGCCCTAGGACTGCCCCAACAGCAAAATCACTTGCATCACACATGATTTCAAAGGGCAAGTCCCAATCGGGAGCAACTAGAATTGGAGCCTGTGTTAACTTCATCTTAAGGGTTTCAAATGCTTCGATGCATTCCTTTGAGAAGATAAACGAAGTTTCTTTTTCAAGGAGGTGGGTCATAGGCCAGGCGATTTTGGAGAAATCCTGAATAAATCGTCGGTAGAATCCGGCGTGACCGAGAAAACTGCGAATACCCTTCACGGTAGTAGGATGAGGTAATTTTGTAATGACATCAACTTTTGATTTATCAACCTCAATCCCGGACTTAGAAATCTTATGGCCAAGGACTATGCCTTCCTTGACCATAAAGTGGCACTTTTCCTAATTTAGCACAAGATTGGTGTCTTCACACCTTTGGAGCATTTTGTCTAAATGGGAAAGGCAGGAGGAGAAAGAATCACCAAAAACCGAGAAATCATCCATGGTTTTCTCAATCATATCGTGAAAGATTGCAACCATACACCTTTGGAACGTGTCTGGTGCATTGCATAAAGGCACGCGACGATAGGCAAATGTCCCGTAAGGGCAGGTGAAGGTAGTCTTCTCTTGATCAAGTGGGTCAATTGGGATCTGGAAGTAGCCGGAGAATCCATCCAAAAAGCAATAGTACTCATTTCTGGTTAATCGTTCAAGCATCTGATCCATAAATGGCAACGGGAAATGGTCTTTACGAGTTGCATCATTGAGTTTTCGGTAATCAATGCAAACTCGCCATCCCGTAACCAACCTAGTAGGTATTAATTCATTTTCTTCATTTTTCACCACGGTTATGCCTCCCTTCTTTGGGACACAATGAATCGGGCTTACCCAGGGACTGTCAGAGATAGGATAAATTAACCCGGCATCAAGAAGTTTGATAACTTTTTGCTTAATAACCTCATGGATTTTGGGGTTAAC
>BQNB010044791.1:0-44672 GCA_026074375.1 Tanacetum coccineum | reverse complement strand
TTAGAGAGTTATCAGGCTCCTCGGTTGATAAAACGGGTGTGATTGCAACATACAGAGGAAGTTCAGAAATAATGTCACTTAATGGAATAGAACTTTCCTCGTCATCGTCATCATCATAGTAAATAAAATTGAACGCTCTTGTTGCAGAAGCTCTTTCTCATTTTTCCTAATTTTAATACTCATTCCATTGAAATTCTGTTTAAGCTCATCAATCTTAATTTCACATTCCCTTCTATACTGAATATCTATTCTCACATTACGATAATCTTTAATCTGTAAGTGTAATTAATTTGAAAAGTAAAGTAAATTTATTACAACGAAGTGATCCTCCATATCTTGGATACTCATTTCTTGAGAAGGTGATTGATTGATATTAGCCGCCCGTTCCTCTGCTAGTAATTCTCCAATAGTTTTCGGGTCGTAGTTTCTCGGAACAACCCTCCTTATACCCCTCTTATAGCTTGTTAATCTCTTAAAGGTGAGCCGTACTTCACAAGTGACACAAATGCAAGTTTTAATCTTTTGTTTGGTATGTTTTTAAATACTTTAGGAAAAGTATTTATGATTATTTGATAATATATTCACAAAAATCGAGAAAATAAAATATTTTTATATTTTTATAACAAGAAAATAACTTCACGAGGAAGGGTCTTCAAGGCACAACAAACTTCAACTCGATAATCGTCTCACGGCCTCCCCGGTAGCGACGCCAAAAATTGATTGGTTAAAATAATACCTTTACTATAAATATAAATATAGATATAAATATATATAATAAGAATATATAATAAAATTATCAATCAATAATAAATGATAAGTATTCCGTAAGGCTTTTAAAAGAGATTTACTTTTATCCAAAGAAAACTCCACAAAAACCTTCCCGAGTCGTGTCCCGTCGAGGCATGAATTTGAAGAAACGAGAATCGGTTTGAGGAGGACAATGCTTAATAAATTCACAAGTGGATGGTGTAATTCTATTTCTACAATTAAAATGCAAGAACAAAACAAAAGAAACCCTAAAACGAAAGCAATTTAAGTTAAAACACGAAAAAACGTTAACGGGATCAAAACCCGTTCTTTAAAAAAACAAATTCTAAAATTTTAACCCTACAAATGCAAATCTAATTTTTAATAGTGCTAACTGATAAAAGAAAATTTAAAAAAAAGAATTATATTATTTTGACTTTTATTTTATTTAATATAAATTAAAAACAGTTTTAAAAAAAATGATTAAAAATATAAAACTATTACTAAAAATTCTGGAAAATTACTGGAAAATACTTTATACTAAGAAGAATTAAAGAAAAATAAAAACTCTGAAAAACAGCTTATAAATAAGCTGTAAATAAGCCCAAAAGGGCTGAAAGCTTAAAAAGGAAAAAGACAGATATAGAATTAATTGTGCAAACATCTTCTTAAAAAGACCCAAGGGCGAGTGTTAGTAGAGTGCAGTGTTAAATGTGTTGGTTTGTGAAAGGGGAGGTCACAGGTTCGACCTATGTGACCTCTCTTTTTTGAAAACATTTTTTTTCTTTTTTTTAAACTTGTAAAATAAGTAAAAATGACTAACTTTAAAAAAAGCAACTTTTTTTAAAACTTGGAAATAAGCTGGTAATAAGCAAAACAGAGTGACTGTTTGTGCTTTTTTTTTTAAACTAAGTTATGAAAGGCCAAACTGTTTGGTAGTTTTAAGAACAAATAAGCAACAAATATAGACAATTAAGCTAAAACACATAAAGCCCTAGACCTAATAAGCAAATAAGATTGAAAATAAGCTGATTAAATAAGCTGAAAAGACTACAAAGACACTAAAAAAAGTTGACTTCAAAAAGTGGTTTAAGGGACATTAGACTAAATTCTAAGCTACCAATAAGATCAAATAAGCATTTGAAATAAGCTATAAACTAAAATAGATAAAGACTTAAACCTAATAAGCTAATATGACTAAAAAGACATGCAAAAATTAATAAGCTAATGTTTCAAAAGGCTTTGAAAACAGCAGTCCCTAAAGGACTTAAAAGGGAATTTTTGACTAATTTTAAGCTAGAATTAAGGACTAATAAGCTCTAGTAAAAAGCTAAAAGTTACAAACAGCTTGAGAATCCTACTAAAAAGACTTAAACAAACTGGACTTAAGCAAAACTAACTAATAATTAAGCTAGAAAAGGAGATTAAACATGACTGTGTAAGTTATATTGTTGGACTTTTTGACCTAAAATGAAAATTTGCAGCCTCACTTTAAAGGTTTAAAAATTCTTTAGGTAACTGGAACACTTAAAACAGATTTAGAATGAACGAAATGAAACAATACTTTAACATAAAAACCATATCAATTGCATTTCAACAATTAAGCAGCTAGAAAATTTAAATGAGTTCACAATTTTTGTCATTTCTAAACTATTTAGAATTTAGTCTAAATTCATTTAAACTCATATTTAAACTAAGATTAAGCTTATTAAAACTCAAATGAGAACTAAAGACAGGCTACATATTTTTTTTACCCTATACCTTAGCTTAACCCAAACACCCCTTTAGAAACTAAAACCACTTAATAAGTTAGAACAGATCCTTAAATGACTTAGAAACTAAGACAGATTAACATCTAAACTTATTAAGGTCATACAAGTAATTTTTAAAGCAAAATAGGTACTAAAATAAGCTGGGACAAATAAGCAGTTTAAGCACTTTTTAAGACAGAATTGATAAAAACTTAATAAAAGCTACTTTAAAACTATCAATGCAACATAATAAGCTATAAGTAAACAGAATAAGCCCAAACAAGCAGAGATTAAGCACAAATAAGCAGAGAATAAGCAAATGCATAAATAAGCTGAAAAAATGGAAAATGGAACATACCAATGACCTTTGCTCAAAACAAGGTCCAAATGCTCTATGAGCTTATCTACTAAGCTCCAGCTTGTTTCAAACAAGCTGGTAAACCAATAAGCCCTTCAAAGTTAGGCTTATCATCTAAAAGCTATAAAACAGGATTTTTGTGTACAAGATCTTTAAAACAAGAAATAAAGTTTAAGCTTTTGAGAAAGCTTAAAAAGGGTTTGTAGGTTCAAAATGATCTTATGGAAAGCTTGTAACTTGACTTTTAAAAGTAAAATAAGCAAAATGTGCATAAGAGCTTAAAGGCAGATTTACATAACACTTAATTTATCATTCAAACATAATAATGAATACAAGATTTAAAAAGTAAATGATAGTAAGTAAAATAAGCTGGTAAATAAGCTGTAAATTAAAGCTACACTACTCCTAGATTACACCAGATCATTACAATGAAGAAGTCTAAAACTATTTATACAAAATACTAAAACTGCAGGGGACTTCGAATGTGTGCTTCTTGTGTTTGTTGTGTGAGAGGAAACCAAAAGCTTCATCCTAGCCCTTCATCTTTCTTTGGCCCCAACCAAGTGATCTTATCCCTTGATTTCTTGTCATCTTCTTTCAACGAATGGGGCTGTGTGGGATTGCCAAGGTGTAATTTGTTTGTTATGAAGTGGGGTTGAGTGTTGTAGAGGAGAAAATAGGGAAGACACAAGAACGTAAAAAAAGGTAGGAAGTGTTTTGTTTTATTTGACCTGGGGATGAGAGTTTAGGGAAGTTGGCAAGTATAGCCCCTCATGTTGTATACATGTTTGACATGGGAGGTCCTTGTGGGATTTATGGTGTTAAAGACTTAACAGCCTCATCAATAGGCTCGTTAAGTGTTGTTTAAACATTGGGCTGGATTGTTGTTGGGCCCAAAATGGTTTTATAACCATTTAGTCTTTATAAAATGCACTAATGGGCTGACCTGACCCATTAGATGGGTGCGGTTGCGATAATTAAGTGTTTCTTTGGTTTCGGCTTCGTCTTCGACTTTTGGCTTTTCGGTTGACTTTTTACGCTCTTTCCATTCCATGCTTGGTTTTGTCTGTTTTGGCTTGATTTTTGTCCTTTAGTGAATATCCGGTACCTGCACAACACAAATAGCAAAACACGTATTTATTTGGCATTTCTCTTATGTTTTTGGTCAAATAAGCTCGTTTTATTAGGTAAAAGGTATGTGTAATTAAGCACATACCACTAATCAACTTCAAGAGTTAGCAGACCGAGGTTTTATCCGACCAAGTACTTTGCCCTAGGGAGCTCTTGTCTTATTTGTTAAAATGAAAGAAGGATCTTTCAGGATGTGTATCGATTACCGGGAGTTGAATAAACTTACCGTAAAGAATTGTTACCCATTACCCAGGATTGATGACTTATTTGACCAACTTCAAGGTTCGAGTGTCTACTCGAAGATTGACTTAAGATCAGGCTATCATCAACTAAGAGCATGGATAAAGATATTCCCAAGACTGCTTTCAAAACAAGATACACACACTATGAATTTCAAGTAATGCCATTTGTGTTTTAACTAACGCACTTGCTGTATTCATGGAGTCTCATGAATCGTGTGGTAAACTATTTTCCATACTTGGATAAATTTGTAATAGTGTTTATCGATGATATTCTAATCTACTCTCGTAACAAAGAAGAGCACGCAAATCATCTGAGAATAATCCTAGAATTACTCAAGAAAGAGAAGTTGTATGCCAAGTTCTCCAAGTGTGATTTCTGGATTCGTATCATGCAATTTCTTGGACACTTAATTGATAATCAAGGACTTCATGTTGACCCCGCCAAGATTGAAGCAGTTAAGAATTGGACATCTCCTACTACACCCACAGAAATACGTCAATTCTTAGGACTTGCCGGCTATTATCGGAGATTTATCAAAGATTTCTCGAAGATTGCAAAGTCTTTGACTGAATTAACCCAGAAAAACAAGAAGTATATCTGGGGCAAAGACCAAGAGACAGCTTTTCAATTGCTTAAACAGAAGCTATGTGAAGCTCCAATCTTAGCATTACCAAAAGGAAATGACGATTTTGTTGTTTACTGTGATGCATCCCATCAAGGTCTGGGAGCGGTGTTAATGCAAAGAGAGAAGGTTATTGCATATGCATCCCAACAACTTAAGCCTAATGAAGAAAACTACACCGCTCATGATTTCAAAATAGGAGCAGTAGTGTTCGCTCTTAAAATTTAGAGACACTATCTGTATGGCACCAAATGTACTATGTTCACTGATCATAAAAGTCTTCAGCATATCCTTTATTAGAAAGAGTTGAACATGAGACAACGCCGTTGGCTAGAATTTGTCTTCAGGATTACGATTGTGAAAATTCCTACCATCCTGGAAAGGAAAATGTCATAGCAGATGCCTTAAGCCGAAAGGAACGAATTAAACCACTCAGAGTTAGATCATTAGTTATGACCATTTATCCAAAATTACCCTCACAAATTCTCAAAGCTCAAACTGAAGCACTCAAAGAAGAAAACATCAAGGCTGAAAACTTACGAGGAATGGATAAAGCATTTGAAATACATCCTGATGGAATCCGATGTATCAAGAATCAAAGTTGGTTACCACTCTTTGGTAATCTGAGAGACTTAATCATGCATGAGTCCTATAAATCGAAGTATTCCATTCACCCAGGTTCTGACAAGATGTATCCGGATCTAAAGAAACTCTATTGGTGGCCTAACATGAAGGCAATCATTGCTGAATATGTTGGCAAATGTTTGACATGTTCTAGAGTTAAAGCAGAATGTCAGAAGACATCTGGCTTACTGGTACAACCAGAGATTCCTATGTGGAAGTGGGAGAGAATAACAATGGATTTCATCACAAAACTACCCAAAACCTCAAATGGACATGACACAATCTGGGTCATTGTCGATCGCCTTACCAAATCCGCACATTTCATCCCTACCCGAGAGACAGATAGTATGGAAACCCTTACAAGGTTATACATAAAAGAAATAGTCTCCCGACATGGAGTGCCAATATCTATCATCTCGGATCGTGACAGTCATTTCACATCCAAATTCTGGCAATCATTACAAAGTGCTTTGGGTACTCAATTAGACATGAGTACGACATATCATCCCGAAACTAATGGGAAAAGTGAAAGGACCATCCAAACACTTGAAGACATGCTTCGAGCCTGTGTTATAGATTTTGGAAAAGGATGGGAAAAACACTTACCATTAGTAGAATTTAATTACAATAACTGTTACCAAGCCAGTATTAAGGCAGCACCATTTGAGGAACCTTATGGTCAAAAGTGCAAATCACCTATTTGTTGGGCCGAAGTTGGAGATGTTCAACTTACGGGACCAGAAATAATCCATGAAACCACTGAGAAGATAGTGCAAATTCGACAACGCTTGCAAGCTGCAAGAGACCGGCAGAGAAGTTATGCCAATGTAAGACGAAAGCCTTTAGAATTTCAAGTTGGAGATCGTGTTATGTTAAAAGTGTCACCTCGTAAAGGTGTCATCCGATTCGGAAAACGAGGAAAGCTTAACCCCCGGTATATTAGACCTTTCAAAATCCTTGAACAGATTGGCCTAGTGGCATATAAACTTGAGCTTCCTGAAGAGCTCAGTAATATCCACAGTACTTTCCACGTTTCTAATCTAAAGAAATGCTTATCTGACGAATCCCTTTTCATTTTCAATGAAAAAAGCTTCGCTTGATGAGAAACTCAACTTATAGAATAACCAGTGGAGACCATGATCGAGAAGTCAGCAACTGTAGACAAAGTCCTATCCATAGTCAAAGTAAAATGGAACTCTAAAAGAGGACCAGAATTTACGTGGGAACGCGAAGATCAAATTCGTACCAAGTATCCACGTCTGTTTTCAAACATCACTCCGACATCCAACTAAATCTCCGGACGAGATTTCTTTTAAGGGAGGGAGACTATAACAACCCTTAATTTTCATCAATGTAATTATTCATCTATTAAATTAGATGCACTGTAATATCCATCTATTATATATATACCACCTTTTACAGGGAAATTTTTGCTTTATCTCATTATGTAATGTAACTTGCATCTCTAAAGTAAACGAGCTCACGCAACCTACCTATGCCAATTCTATCTATGTTTATATCATGTAAACATCCTAATATGTCAAGTATATATCTTAATATCATTTTTACCAAGTACATTATTCATTTGACGTACTTTTCAAAACGTTATTTCAAAACAAGAATTAAACGTTAACGATTATATCAAAACCCTAATTATATGTAATGTATACATATAAAATGAATTGTGTTAAGATTCCGCATTAACACATAGTATTCATAATCAGTGTTTCTACATAGTCAACTGTATTTGTACATCTTGGCTATCATCCTTAATAGGCTGCAAAGATCTATTCAACAAGGGACTCACACAGTTTTTAATGAATTCAATAGATTTAGAATATTATAACATAAAATATTTTATGTTATAATTGTAGACATAAAATATTACTTGTTAGATCTGAATGTAGCATCGAATGATATCTCGTCACCGAACCGCTTATAATTCAATCTCGCAACTTTGTCAGCCCAAAACAAACCACACAACAAATCACCCCCACCTTGATAATAATCCACAAAGAAGCCATCAGAATGCTTTTCCAAGTTATCCAGCTTTTCCACCACCATCTGCGCATTCCGATCCCCAATAAACATGTTCATATCACGCCTAAAATTCTTGCAATCTACTACAGTCGCACCAATATTTTCAAAACCCCCGTACATATCCTTCATCAACTTAAAAGCCCTAACCGGCCTTACATTCGAATTCGACACTTGAAACAAAAACTGTTGTTTTGAATATCCTAAATCTCTTAAATTCATTAAAAACTACATGTCGTCCTGTGACATTAAGGGATGATTACGCTTTTCCACAAAACCGTAAACCTCAAACATATCACCATCAATCTTCCTAACCATCATCCGTGCTAAACAACCAGTCTTACAAGACGTATTTTTCCTAAACACATTCTTAACAGCTGACTCGCTAACCTTAGACACATCAATATTCTTACCTTTACCACTAGATCCATCATCAACAGCTTTACCTTTCCCTTTGTCACTATTACAAACACTCGTATCAAATTTATGATTGTCATACCTAGAGTCTCTTTTCTTGGGGCCTCTAATACAATTAAAATATTTAAGGTCACGAACCTCAGTGGAGTGATAGTTTTTTCCAGTACCTAGTTTAATGTCAAATCCTCCAAGTTTCTCATAGTGTCTATAGAAATCATAAGCTTGGTTTAACGATACAAAGACGTGCCCTTTGCTAGGTTTCAAATTGGTTTCAACATCAGGTATCTATATCCTAGGTCGGTCATTAACATTAGCAACAGCAACATCAATCGGATTACTAGAACCGTTACTAATACTAGTATCAAAACTACTATTACTAGAACTATTATCAATAGGTTTGCTAGATCTAGAATTACTAAGTGTGTTTACAAAACTCGACGATTGAATCAAACGCAAACCTATAAAAATAGCAGATGTTAAAAAAATTAGGGCATCACCATGTAAAAAAAGGTGCATCAACATGTAACTAAACTAACAAAGTAATGGACAATCTAGTAAACATGTATATGAATCAATTCAACTCAATTTAAAAGGGCATCACAATTATAACAAAGGTGAATCACACTTTAATAATCATATTTACCTAAAATAGGGAATCAGCTAATGAATTAATAATAACACCAAACAAAACATGAATAACACACATACACATTGTATATTTTAAAAGTTAATACAATACATAAGCATCATAACATGTATATACAAATTAGGGCATCAGCATGGTTTAACAAATAAAACTCGTTTAAATTTACAATCAATCAAAACTAACTTATAAAACCTAATAATCGCATCTATTAACATGTATAAAGAAACAAAAACACATAAATGTTACAATTAACAAATCAATACACATAACAAAGGTATCAACGAGTATAAAACTTCATGATTAACACAATAAATCCTTGTTATACTTCAAATCGATTCATGTTATAACAACCAGCGTGGATTTAAAACATCAGCAATTATAACGAGAATCGGTCAGTGTTGTAAAAAGCGGCCTAGGCGGCCGCCTAGGTGGCGCCTAGGCGCTAGTCGGAGATACACCGCCCCGATTTAAGGCAAATCGGTCGAATTAGGCGTTTTGGTCAAAAGGCGGTCAACATCCCGCCTAGGCGGGTCAAATCGTTCGAATCGGGCTAGGCGGGTCAATAAATCGGCCAATTATTGGTGTTTCTATTTTATTGATTGTGTTTAAATTTGATATAATGAAAGGTTGTTTCCAGTTAAGCAGCAGAGGGAAAAAGATGAAGGGGGTTGAAGAAGCTGTAAAGTGAAATGCGGCTATGTATAAATGAGTGTGTAACCTAATTATGAATTGTTTCTTGGCCCAATTAAAATGGGCCTAAAAAATGACTTACTGGGCCTTACTCAAAGTATACTAAAACTTAACTAAAACTACACATATAATCTAATATATGACTAAATATAATAAAAACGTTAATAAAATTATTAGTAATAATAAAAACATCAATAAAACTATAAAAAATATATAAATTTTGCTGAGTTTATGTCAAATAAATATCAAAAATATTCAAAATAATGATAAAACTATATAAAAAAATCAATCCGCCTAGGCGGCGCCTAAGCTTATTCCGCCTAGAAGGTGGTTGACCGCCGGACTAGCACCTAGCGCTTTTTGCAACATTGGAATCCGTTGGTTGAGCTTACAATGAAGATCTGATGGAGGCATTGTAACGTGTTAGATGATCAATTTTGCATCAGAGTAATGTTACGTGTGTCGAACGATCAGTTTATATAGTATGGATTAGAGAGAATTATGGAAAGGATATTCTATTTGAACTTTAAATATGGTATCAGGATAAATGTTTGGAATTGTGCAATGTTTACCCAGTAAAATGTAAAAAGTACCAAACAGCCCCTCGTAGTTTGGTGCGAAAAAAGAGAGGGGAAGGAGGATTGATCCAACGGTGGTGAAGTGGTTTTCTACCGAGATCAAGTTTTCTAATGATCCCATCTCTATGCATATGCAGGGAAGGGGGTTCAAATGGGGTTCAAATGACTTTATCTGCTCTTTGTGAACTACTTTCATGCTTTGGTCGGTTCATAGTCACAAACTTTTAAGAGAATAGATTATCATGCATTTAAGAAAAAGAACAAATCATCTCTCAAAGATGGTCCTACACTGCTGTCTGCACATACATAATTGGTGTGCCAAATGGCAACCCGTTCACAACAAATCAGTTTTTTGATGGTGAACATCAAATTCTATGACGGCAATAAGACGTGATATACTTCACGTGAAAAAAAATAACCGCAGTGAAACAACACATATGCTGTTAAAGATCACATGTAAATGACAAACTACAAAAATGATATATCAGTTCATAAATGTATAAAGTTTCAAACTCCTTACCATGTAAACCATAAAGTCTGCATATTAACGAGTCACCGCCTCTTGAAACTAGTGTCCTGCTTTAGGGAAACCTACCCCAGTAATGAAACAGAAGAAACAAAAATCAGGCAAATGGATAACCTCTAAAAATGAATTTCGACGTAGTATTGTGAATGAGGCTTTTGTAGTTACCTACGAATTCACCACATTTCATTGTTACAGTTAGAACAATTAGGAGCTGAACGAGTTCTATTTGAGCCATTTATATGTCAAATGTTTTTGCATTTAACCGGTAGCCGACTCTGATACTTCAATTAATGCACTTTACAGTCTTCAAGTAAGGACTCCATTAATAACAACAGCCATGGGAAATAGAATATTTCATCATAATCTGAAATGACGAGGGAGACGACCACATCTGCTCTGAGCTCTAAGTATCTCTTTGGCAAAATCTTGGTTTCCAGTAAGCAAAAGACCATTCAATATTCGATTGAAGGTAAACTTTCGAGGAATGAATCCTCTATCAACCATTTCTATCAACAGTTTCCCGGCAACCACTAGATCATCTGATCTCTTCCTCCCAAACATTCCACTGATCAAAATATTGTACGAATCCAGATTAGGCAAACATTCACCAGTGCCCATTCTCTTAAAAACATCCAAACTCTTTTCGATTTCACCTTCGTCACAATAATACCTAATGATCACATTGTATGTTTGAACATTCGGTTCACACTCATCATGTTTCATCCTATCCAAATACTCCAGTGCCTTATCCATCTTCCCGACATGACACAACCCTCTAATCACTACATTGTAAGTTGTCGAATTAGGCGTATACCCCTTCTTCAACATCTCCTCAAACACCACAATAGCGTTTTCCACGTTGTCTTTTTTACATAAAACTTGAATAAATGCATTGTAAGTGGCAACAGAAGGAAGTATTCCTACTCCAATCATTTCTTCAAACACCTGACGTGCCTTTTGAATCTCACCCGCTACCCCAAAACCATGAACCACTGTCGTGTAGGTCACAACATCCATCTCACATTTTCGCCTTTTCATCTCCAAAAAGAACTTCCAAGCTTCTTTCATCTGACCCGCTTTAAAATACCCGTTAAGAATCACATTATACGTCTTAAGAGTCGGCTCAAGACCACTTTCCACCATCTCTCTAAACACCTCTAACGCCCTAGGCGTCCGTTTAATCAAACAAAAACCATTTGCTATTATGTTATAACTAATCGTATCAGCTCTAAATCGTCTCTTCAAAACCTTGAACAAATTATACGCCATTTCAACTCGTCTGGACTTGCATAAAACATCAAGAAACATATTAAAACTACTCAAATCTTGTTGGCAGCCATATTCATGCATTGACAAAAAAACTCTAATTGCTTTATCAGGTTTCCCGGCTGACACGTATCGTTCAGTTATAATAGCAAAAGTTTTTGGATTTGGACCAAGCCTACGTTTCCGCATACGCTCAACAAGTGCCCAAACAGTCTTGTAGTCACGTAACCGGGCTGCAATATCAATGGCATGGTCAAACGACGTGTCAGTGTGAGTATACGTAGGGTGGCGTTCAAGTATCCTAAAGAAGTGGAGTGCTTTAGGTCCATGGTTCCAGAGTTTTTTTAAGATTTTGTTCACGAGGTCTGGTGTCCAGCACACTGAGATGGTTTCTAGAGTATGCGTAATGGCTTTTGGGTCTAGATTAAGTATAAGGCTGGAGATCCTAGAAGCATCATCTTCTGGAGTTGGCGTGCTGGTGGTTAGGTTGCGGAAATACAGTTTGGGTTTTACTAAACATGTGACAGAAGTAGGGTTTCTAATGTAATCGCTTAGGTGATGTCGCAACATTTTGCGATCACTGTCTCTCCTAAAAAGAACACTATCAATCGGAGTACTAACTTATTTCAACCTGACCATATGAAAAGATACATAAAAGGCTAAAAACATGTTTGAAAAGTGAAAATAGTGCTGAGACATTTCATCGAACACCTTTCGGGCATTCAGACTATAACTCATCTAAAGAAAGTATATGAAGCACACGAGCATGTATAGCCTTCAAAGATATACGGTTTAAGATAACCATGTATAGGTTAAATTAGTTAACAGTTAGTAATTTAGATGGTCAAATAATCTAAATCATTCTTGGACTAAACAAGGAATGTGTTGCTCACTTGCATTATGTCTTCGTATGTTTCTTATCAAATAATTTTTTTTCCCTTGAATTAGAGGTAAATTGTTTATTTTGGAAATTTATGTTTTTTGTTTTGGTGAAAATAATTTTGGAAATGAGGGAGTAGTAGATTTTAGTGTGTTTTCCAATGTTATAAAAATTGGTTTTTTAATTGACCCGATCGAGTCATCGTGTCACGGTTCAGCCGGTTTAATCAGCGATTCAACCGCGTTTTTCGCTCAAAACCGCTCGATCGGTTCACGGTTCAATCGGGTTAACCAGCCGAGTCAACCCGAGTTTTAAAACAATAATTAAGAGCTTTTCTTAATTAAATAACATTACTAATTTGTGTAAGTTCTTAAGCAATACGAAAGTTTGATCATTTAGTAAAGATTTCCCATTTTGTGATTCAGGGATCAAACCTCGTTATGTATATATTGATTCAGATGTTTCTATGGAAAGGGTCTATCACGAACAAACTTTACTTAGTTAGGCCACATACATCTGAGTCAAAAACTCACATTTTTTAGTAGGTAATATAAACATGGAAAACCTTAAATCCCGTTAGAAAATTGAGAAAGTGAAACTTTATTCGTTTTGTTGCAAATAGTATAATAAAATTAGCCAAGATGTGTTATTTCAATGATTAGAAGCATATTTTGTTTCTCCGAACATCACAACACGATTACATGGAGTAAAAGTCACAATATCAGTTTTTAGAGGGAAAAGAAAACATCTCTAAACTCGATTTCTTATCTCTATTTCAAGCCAAGCAACTTATAAGCACGTTAGAATGTTAGATAACTATTAGTTGCTTATTGTAGTCGAAAACAACAACATTATTCTTTGAGATGAAAGCATGAAATGTTATAGTTTTCATTGCGAGTAATTTGTCTAGTGCACTTTGTAGCCCTTTCGTCGAAGCTGATCATGCTCACACCATCTTTGACTGTACTTGTAACGTTTTGGTCTATCACCCTCTCTCATCTTTGTCCCAATGTCTTCGTCCTTTGAGTGCCGATAATAGTTAGCTATGTCAAGTGGCTCAACGAGTTTTTCTGAACTTGGTCCCTAGCTTTCATGGGCGGAGCCATGTGAGGACAAGGAAGGGTCATGGCCCTCCTAAGATTTGTTATATTTGCATTATATTCATTTGCATTAAAGCATGATTTATGTGATAAACTTTAAACTTTCTTAATAAACTATGGTTTGGCCCTCTTAAGTTTTATGGATTACCTTTCGGCCCTCCTAGAAAAATTGTCCAAGCTCCACCACTGCTAGCTTTGATCTAGTCGTCATTGCTCTCAAACCCATTTGGGAGTTCATAACGTTTCAACATTTCCACAATTTCATCCCAAATGCGCGCTAGTTCTAAGCCTCTTCACATTTACTTCAAAGTCCTCGTCGCCCTTTTGAATCTTGAAAGCGTCATAATAACCAATTTTTTGATCAACACATCACATGCCTTTTGATAGTCAAGTAGTCAACTATCACGTTATGCATTTTCATGATGCTCGAGTTCTTCAATTCAAACATATTTTAGTTTTGTACCTTTTACTTTTCAAAAGCTTGTGCTACTCGCATACATAGCCTGTCCCTCGTGCTCTACTCAATATGGCTGATAAGTGATACGTCTCAAGTATATATATACGTAATAATATCCAAAGTATAGAAAATTCCAAAACTACCCTTGAGGACAAAGGTAGTAGGAAAAATCTTACAAAAATACTACACGTTTAACCGGTAAGTGATTACCGGGTCGTTTTCCCAAAGACTTATGAAATTGAGACCTCGTTTGTTATTTGAACAATGACTTGAATTGGTTCAAAGATGATTGTTTTCTAAAATCCTAATAGTGAGAAAATAAAGGCATGATTAAAGCTAACTACGAAAAACATTAACGGGATTAAGAAAACGCGACAAATAAGCAAGAATACTAAAATTAAACCCTAAATGCTTTTCTAAACTTTTTCTAATCCTAAATGACTATTTAAAAGAAAATGCTAAGGAAATTCTAAAATGAGAGTGATTAAAGCTTAAAAACGAAGAAAACGAGAACGGGGATCGAATCCCGTTCTTTAAAAAGTGAACTTTCAAAATATTAACCCTTCGGAAGTAAATTTCAACCTAAGCCTAGAATATGATAAAAGAAAATTTTATAAAAAAGAAAATTATTTTTTTGATTATTTTTCTATTTTTTATGAGTTTTTTAAGTTTTTAACAAAATTAATTCACGAAAAATATAAAACTTTAAGCTAAAAATCCTAAAAATAGCTTATGATAAGCAGAATGCAGGAAAAATAAGAAATCCTAAAGTGCTAAACTAAATAAGCCGGGAAAAATCAAATAAGCACTCGAAGTGCTTATTAATACTATAACTCAAAAAAGGGTTAAAAGGTTTTTAAATGCACCTTGAGACGTAAAAGTCCCAAGGGCGCAGTGGTTAGAGGTGTGTGTGTTGAGTGCTATGAAAGGGTTGAGGCTAGGTTGAGGTCGGGGGTTCGAGTCTTGCTCACCCGATTCTTTGGTTTTCTTTTATTTATTTTGCTAAAACCTCAAAAGAAATTTGAAGTGGTTGAAGCAGATAAAGATAAGTATTTTTGTGAAAACACTTTTCTTCTAAATAATAATAACTAGCTAAAGATTAAAAAATCAAACAGACTACACTTAACCATTTTTTTTTTACTTTTAACAAAACTAAATAAGCTAGAAAACTAAGATAATCTAAGACTATATCAAATAAGCTACTACTAACTTAAAACTAACTTCTAAGTACTTTAATTAGACATGAACAAAAAACAAAGCCATAGTGAATTTACCAAATAAGCACTTAAAGAGAAACTGGCACCAAACAGACCAAAAGACACCTTTTGAGCTTATTTTTAAACACACAAATAGATCCTGTGTGGACTTAAGACCTATACTTACTTAAATCTTACCTAAAAGCTATTTGAAACAGCAAACGAAAGACATTTTGAAATTCATACGCAGATGAAAAAGCACAATGAAAAAGCTACTTAGGCTATTTTTGATATTTTTGATTTTTCTATGAAAAGCTAAAATAAGTTGAATCCTGGACGTAATAAGCTACATAAACAATTTATATTTACTAATAACTAGTTAAGACAGTTACTAAACAAAAACCTATATAGCAATAGAGCTAAAAATCACAATTAAGCATTTTTGGTATAAACTGCATACCAAAAAAGTCAATAGAGGAACTTTAAGTTATTTTAGATAATGCTAATGGTTCTTATAGCTATTATAGCCTGCACCTACTTTACCTTGCGCCTAAAAGCTACTAGAAACATATCTTAAAAACTATTTTGAAAAACAAATGGGCAAAGAAAAAGCTATTTGAAAACAACTTATTACACTTACTCTGCTGAGTTTACTTTTGGTGTTTCAAAAGACAAAATGCAATTTTCAAAGCTAAAAACAGATTACTAAATGAATTTTTTAGAACAAAAAATATGCTAAACTATTGAATTCTGACCTAAGATCTTCTTGTGCTTTGAATTTTAAAACCTAAAAACTACTTATACCCTCTGAAAATTAAGCTTAAAATAGAGTCATTTGTCTGTTTTAGCTGTTGATGCAGTTAACACATTTCATAACCAAACTCAAAACAACTTGATGCAGGCTAAGAGACTAGTTTCTAACTACTTAAAAACACTACAAGAAATGAAGCAATTTCATATACTAGAAAAAGATTTTTTATTCTTAAACTAAAATGCACTTTAACTAACTAATGATGAATATTCATTAACAACTAGATTCTTATAAAAAAATAGATTAAGTAACTAGCTTCACAATTCCTACACTTATAAACTCAAATATGACATTTAAGTTGAAAACTAAGGACCAATTGGCCTAAAGCAGTACTAATTTGAGTTAGTACTGCTTGACCCAAACACTCCTTAATTTTACTCAAGTCCATATTTAGCTTATTAAAATAAGAATTTATGATCAAAGTCTAAATACTAGATATCAATAAGCTTCTAACAGACATAATAAGTAAATTTAATCTATGATTAAGCAAAAATGATAAAGCTACAAGTTTATGCTAATATTTTTGTTTTTAACTGATTTAAGACAAATAAGTGCAACTAGATATTAACTAACATTAACATAATAAGCATCTAAAATCTATAATAAGCATTTAATAAGCTACACTTTACAAGGATAAGTAATCAATAAGCAATTATATTGCTGAAATGAAATTTTAAGTATCTAAATGTAAAGAGAGAAAACTTTACACTGCTTTGCACAAAACAAGGCTATATAGATTTTCATTTGAGTATCAACAAGCTCCAGCTTATCCTTGGAGAAGCTTGGTGAGGTCGGAAACCTTCCATTTCTGGGCTTCCCTTCTATTTTTTAAGCGGTGGTTTTATTGTGGAGGGATTTAAGTGTCATAGTTAGTTAATCTTTTGAGAGCTTAACTAAGTGAATACTAGCTTGAGTGGTGAAATTAAGAGCTTATTATGAATGTTGATTAATCAGAGCTTATTAATACCAATATGTGTGATAACATAATTGAACATTAAAATGTAAACACACTTGTGTTATTAAAAGAGTTTAGGGTGATTCTGGATATTAGTTAGGGCGCGTGATAGGAGATTGTGTAGGTTTTAGGGGGTAGTTCGTGGATTTTGGTGTCGTGGATGGTTTAGTTACGGGGTTTGTTTGGCGGTGGGTGTTTTCGGTTTGGGGGCGTTGTTTTATAGTGGTAGTGAGCTATTATGCTGGTAGTATTATTAGATGTTATTATGTGTTATTTAGCCGTGGAGTTAGTATCGGTCTGTAGCGTTTTATGGCGGTTAGGGGGGAGCGTGATTTTTCTGGGTGTGGGCAGTAGTAGGTTTGCTGTGGAGTTTGGGGGGTTTAGGTTTGATTGTGTTATTTTAAATTATATATGTTTTTTTTTGTTGGCGTGTAGTGTATTTATGCATTCTAAAGTGAGCTTAATGTTTTATAGGATATATTTTGTTCGGAGTGTTATTGCGGGTTAAAGAATTGCCTGAGGGGGTATTTGGTTTTTGTGGGTTTATTTTTTTTGATTTTTAGCTTTTATGGGAGTCAGTTTCTGTTGCGGGGGGGGGGGGTTGGTGATTTGTATAATATTAGATGATAAGTTATGTGTATGGAGAGTGTTAGGTTGAGGTTAGGGCTGATGTGGCTATTATCATTTCTTATTTTGTAGATTTTTTGCTTTGGAATAGGATTTTGATTGGTTCTGATGGTTGCGGTTGGTTTTGGGACTGTCTTGTATTTGAGGTTGTGTGCTGTAGATTGTTGTTTTAGAAAGGGGGTTTATTCGTTTTTTTTTGGTGTTGTTGTCTTTTTTGTGTGTGTTGTTTTTTGATGCTTGGTTTGGGTGTGTATTGCTGTGTTTTTCTTTTGGAGTTGTGTGTGGTGCATTTTTTTATTATAGTGATGTTGTTTTGTATGATTTTGTTCCGTATATATTGTTTTTTATGGTAGTTGTTGTTTAACAGATAATAGAGAGGTGAGTGGGGGATGTCTTGGGGTTGTTGGAATTGTGATGATGGGGTTTGGTTTTGGTACAGTAGTCTTTGGACGGGTTGGATGCGGTAGTGTTAGACGATTGTGGTTGTAGGAGGTATTATGTTGTTTGTTTTATGTTTTAAATGGTTGGGTGTTTTCATGTGGCTGATCTACTGATTTTTTGTATTGGTTGGGCTAGAAGTATTTGGTTTTATGATTGTGGTACAATTCTTTGTTCTTTATATATTGGGGAGGTGGTATGTTGTTGCAGAGTTTATTAGTTTAATCAATTCTGGTTTTTTCAGTTTTGAGTCTAAAAACGGTATTGCTATTGGTTTATTCGATGGTTTATAAAGACTTCTCACTGAAACGTTGTATTTTAAGGAAAATATCATTTTTCCTATGTAACTTATATGATATATTTGGTAAAATAATTTTTTTAGTATAAAATATTTATCAATATTAATTTATTTTGTAAATTTATAAAAATATTAATTGAGATTTACTTAAAGAATTTCAAATTGCCCATTTATCTTAATTGATGAGTGACTTTTAAATTAATAACTTGTGAAAATTTCTTAAGAATATAATATTTTATTCTTCTCAATTATCATTTAACTATATTTAGATTTTTAGTTGTTATACTTAATGAAAACAATTAAATAGATATTAAGACTTGTTTTTCTATTCAGTATTTGAATTTTCCATCTAAATTTGGCAATATAACATCCATAAATACTACAAGAGGTTAAAATGTTTGCGTTTATATGATTTAACTATAATTAAAAATTAAATTTTTTTCTATAAAAATTTTATTTCCCCGATTATTATAACTTTTTATATTTCTAAAAAAACTAATACTGGTTACCAAAACTTGAAAAAAGAAATTTCATTCACAAGAAATTACATTCACTGAATTAAGACATTACAATAAGCTAAATTGCAAAAATTACAAATTATTTAAAACTATACTAAGCTATATTAATACTACTCCTAGATATCTTTGTGAGTGAGTGAGGAGCTCTTTATATAGGCTGAGAGAGAAGCTTCTAGGTCTCATACGCTCCAAATGATCTCAGCCTTTTAATCCTTGCAATCATTGGATCTTCAATCTTCACCGTTGGATCAATATGTGATCACACGGATTGCCAGCGTGGCATTCCTTGTGTCAGAGGCCTTGTGCTTCTTTTGGCTTGTTTTTAGTGTAAATTTCCCATCAAGGTGTGTTTCTTTTGAGACCCGCGTGTAATTCCTTTGACAGAGCTAGCCAATCAAAGACGTTTGATGACGTTTTTCTGTAGCTTAGTACTAAGAATCTTCTGATCACGTTATTAATTGAAAGGGTGTAGGTTAATTGCATTTAATTTGAGCTGGGTAAAGTGGGGAAGACGGTGAACAGTAAAAACTGTTTTTCCCGCCCCCCAAATGTTATACGTTTTGTGTTTGACTCGAGAAATGGGTGTTTGACCTGGGCTCGGGTATAAAAAGGAAATTGGGCCGGGGGTTATGATTTAGGCTTGGTTTAGGGATTTAAGGGTTCTAGTTATAAAGAAATAACGACCGTTAGTTATGGACTAACGGTGTTAGGGTTTTTGGGACTTTTGGTGAAATTTGATTTAACATTAAGGGTTATTTGGGTATTTTGAAGGTTTTGTCTTTTTGTGGGTGACCAAGGGTTGACCAAGGTTGACTTGTTTTGACCAATTGCTAGAAACTTTCCGGCTCTTATGCACTCTATCCGTTCCCGTGTCCGTGTTTGTCCGGTTTTGACCGTTTTCTTGTGATTTTTGCAATATCCGTACCTACACATCACAAATGACAAAACAAGCAATATACAAGCATAATTTGCACAATTTGTTCATTTTAGGGCCGTTTTTGGTATAAAAATGATATGTGATTTCTCACATATCAATAAGTCATATTGAATATGCATGTTTCGTGTTTAGAGTAGTATTATGTCTTAAAACCCAGCTTCTAACCCTGATGTAGTTCGATTTGAGAACTTATATGATTCTTAACCTTTTGATTCTGTTTTGTGTTATAATTGTCAGTTTTTATTGCTTTTTAAATGTTAAAGTGGACTCAAACCATCACCAAATGGCTTAATGGTAAGTTAGACAACATCCTAACAAGAGTTCTAGCATTCAAATCTCACTAGGTACACATTTAGGGTATAAAATGTGTTAACTTGATAGATCAAGTTAACCAATCACAATTAAGATAAATGTATAAAGTTTTTCTTTAGTGAAATTCAGGGGGCCCCACTTATTTTTTTAATCTTGTAATAAAGCTAACATGACCGATCATGTTATGACCAACTTGAGAGGATCCTCACCCCTGAAAAGGTCATGTGAATACCTCAGCTAAGCCGCGTGTATATGAGGCAAAGACTCGCTGCCCTCTTCAGGTAACATGAAACTAGAAAAACTCATCACGTGTATGTAAATAGTCTCCGGAGTTGGGAGTGAAACTATTTGATATCGATAATCAATTTTGTTGCAAATAGCATGAGAAATTTATACAAAATACATCTTTGAATGATTAGAAGCAAACTTTGTTTATCAGAACATCAGAACATGATTACATTGATTACGGGTCATGATAATCAAATAATAAGTGTCACAATGTGAAGGAATACATCCTAAAACATCAGTTCTCAAATATCCTAAAACATCAGAACTAAAGAGATACATAAGCACCAACTATAAGTTGTTTGTTGCAGTTGAAAATGAGAATCGTGTTCTTTTGGATAAAGGGTTAAGTCCATTAAATAGAAACGTACTTTCCAAAATTTATAGTTCTAGTAAACGCACTTATTTTATTACTATTATAGACAGTATAACTTATTGTTTTGGGACAATATTACTAATATTACCGGAATGATTTCCACGTCATTAAAAAAATGACACGTAATATTTCTTAATTTTTTCTTTTTCACACCTGGATATTAATTTCTTACCGTTGGTAGCATACCCATTGTTTGACCCGACCCTTAAGTTATTATATAACATCAAAAACATTCAGAAGCAGATAAAAATCCTAATCAAATCCCCAAATCAAAAATAGATCTCAATCCCCAAATCAAAAACATATCTTCATTACCAAATCAAAATCCTAATCAAATCAAAACCCTAATCAAATCAAAACCCTATTCGAGTATGTCTTCCTTTCTTGCTAAAGAAACATGTAGATGCGGTCTTCCACTAAGGGTGTTAACATCATGAACCCTAACAGATCCATCAAGGAGATTTGTTGTATGCGCTAATTGTTCTAATCCAAGCAAGAAAAAGTGTGGCTATTAGGAATGGTATGATCCTGAGATTGATCATGATTGGTACAGGATGCATTTGTATGAGATGTACATCATCTTAAACCCTAATCACATGAATTTTTTGCATAATGAGATTAACCGTCAAGCAAGGATTAAAGAGCTTGAAGGTGAACTGTTTGAGAATGGTGCTCAGCTAAGGAGATGTGAAGCCAGTTTGACTTTTTGGAAGTCTACTTTTCTTGCCTTTGTCATATGTGTGGTTCTAGTGTTTGCAATGAAATAGATGTGAAGCAAGTTAGCAAGTTAATGTTGTGGTGATGATTGTAGGGTTTATGTGTTGTAGGTTGTAGTAACTAGTAAGTGTTGATGTATGTTGGTGTAGTTTAACTGTTTTAATGTTCTATATATGTATCCTATGATGAATCAATGAATTACATCAAATTTTGGTACATTTGTTTGTGTATTGTGTATAGCTTGTGTATTTGTGCAATAGAAATAGTAATACTGTAAAGGGTAACAGACAACCATTACAGTCTAACGGACAAAAATATGTCTAACAGACAAAAATATAAAAAGTAACCAAAGATTGCATTACCAATACAGTCAAACAGACAACAATCTAAAACAAAGGAATAAACAAGTTGCATTACCAAAACATGTGGGGTGCAGTTTCATTGTTTATTATAAGTTCTAGGACCACCAAAAGATTAAAGCATGTTTTGAGATTACAGTACAGGACCACAAAAAGATTAAAGTTTCATTACAACTTGACCACACTTGGTAAAAGCAACAAAGGATAGAAATCATTCAGATTCAGACACATCAAAGGCTTTATCAGGTGTACCTTGAGCATCAAATTTGAAGTTTTTTCCTTGAAGTTTAGCTATCCTCTCTGATCTTCCTCTATTCTTGACATAGATCCTGAATGGTTCTGGTTCTTCTTGCCTTAGCCTTTTAGATTTCCTCCTTGGTGTTGCAGCAGATTTTAAATTGGTTCCTTCCTGAATAACTTTACCTTTGTTCTTGTCTTGTGCACTTGCTGCAACATCAGCATCACTTGCAGCACTTGCAGTAACTTGACCATCACCTACTTGCTCTTCTGTTGACTGTGTTGGATGTGATGGATCATTGGTGACAGATTCTTGAGTAAAAGCATTGAACTTGACTGAGGTATTTTTTTCTGTTGTAAGCATCAACATCCATGCTTTCATCATCAGTCTAGTTGCTAGGATTGTAATAATCATTCCTTTCCTCTCATTCTCTTTCTTCTCTATTCTGTCTTTCTCTTTCCTTATACATTTGTTCTTGCATATGTTGTTGTTCCATTGCTTCTTGAAAAGCCTCTTCATCTAACTTTTCTTGATATTCCCTCTCTTGTTGTATCCTCTTATCCTCTTCTGCATCCAACAAATCTTGCATATAATCATGTTCCAAGTTCTCTCTGATCTCATCCTCATCCATTAACTGTAAAGCATCCAATTTTTGTGTATCAGTGTATGTATGTACAATTTTTGTGTAAACAAAATAAATTCACAAATTAAATTGAAATTACCTGTTGACCTCTATTAGCAGTTCCATTTCTTCCACCTCTAGCACCTCTTCCAGAACCATTTCTACCACCTCTAGCACCTCTTCCACCTCTAGAACCCCTGCCACGACCTCTTGCTGATGCATGAGTTCCAAATACAGATTGCCTTGTTCTGCCTGGTGGTCTTCTTTGAATAGGAGCTTTAGGTACTGGTTCTTTGTCACAGCTAGCCTTGTTGTGTCCAATGCCTTGACAGTTAGAACATCTCATAACCCTACCAACTCTACTAACCTGTGAGTTGTTTTCTGATGGTGCCTTAATTCTTTCCTTCCTTGGTCTCCCAGGCATTTTCCTCATAATAGGTGGTAAAGGAGGATGATTATCAGTCCTTTTCCACATTTTTGTCCCTAACACTGGTTTAATAGAATGTTGATATGTCTTGAACCACAACTCTTGTGAATAACACTGACTAACACCCTCATCTGGATCCCTATTCAAATGCATGTATCCAGCAACTGCATGGATACATGGAATACCACTTAATTGCCATAACCTACATGCACATGTTTTCTCACCAAGGTTAACTCCAAATGCTGAATCACCACACATGACTTCCAATAGTTGATAAGCACTTGGAAATACAGTCTAGTCTCTACAAAAAAGTTAAGTATAACCGTTAGTGTTCTCTGATCTTCGAAAATAGTTAAGTATTCATAAAATTAGGGTTAGGGTTTTATAAAATAAGGGTTTCATAATCCGTAAAAAAACAAATGGTAATAATTAATCAAGATAAAAATTACCTCTAACTTTACCCATTGAAGCAATAATTAATAAACAAGTGTTTAATTAGATTTCTCAAATCTAGGGTTTCATCTCAAATTGGGGAGAAAATGCTAGTGGTCAACGAAATGAGATGTTATATTTATAGTGATTGACAATTAATTCCAACTAGGCAAACAAACCACGTAGGAAATTCCATGTAAGCTTAATAGTTAAATAAAAAAATAAAATAGCTGACGTGCCAGTGATTTTTAAAAGTTTACCGGTGATACCCGGTATCAGCCAAAGATATTTACTATAAATTTAAAATTTTGAAAGTATATTGTCTATATTAGTAATAAAAAAAATATGTTTACTAGAACTGTAAATTTTAGAAAGTACGTTTCTATTTAATGGACTTAACCCTTTATTTTGTATATCCTTATTTTCTTTCATACCAATACCAAATCCAAATCCGATTCCAATACCTTTTACGAACCAAACGCACCGGGTTTAAGACATTAAATAGTCACGTATTTCTTCAAATAAATAAAGATGATACGTGAACCTAAAAAGTTGCTCAGATATTACCTCAACTTGCACTTTACATGTTAATATGTCACTTTCCACCGGCTAAACATACAAATTATAAATATAAAAAAGCTGACGTGGCAATTTTTTTCCATTTTGAATTATTTTTTTCATTTTGAGTTAATACCAACAAGACTCATTTATATCTTTACCAAATTGTTTTTCCCTTTTTACCAAATCATCAAAACCCTAGATTTACACATGATCAAATTCACCCTAAATTGACCCAAATTTTTTAACAATGAAGAAGATAAACATCTCTGTACACTAGGAAGGTGTTTTTACACATGATCCTCTTACATATAGTGAGAGTGATATTTATGAATGCCCAGATATTGATTTAGGTAAAATCAACCAATTGAGGATGTTGCATGTAATCAGAGAATGTTGTATGTTTCCTGTTGTAGGTATGTATTATTCTGCTCTAAAAAAAGATCTTAGTAAACACTTGAAACCTATAAGAAATGATGAGGAGTTAGCCAATTTTATCAAAAAAACTTTCAAAAATGGTGGTAAAGTAGATTTGTTTGTTGAACATCATGGATATGATGTTATTGCTGATGGGGTAAATGTAAGTGATGAAGAACTAGATGAGGAAATAGAATAATTTGAATTGGAAGATATATCGGAATATGTTGGTCCAAAGCATGTGGGCGAAGAAGATGTTATTTCACATATAGATGTTCAAGATACTTTTTTGAATAAGTTGGTTGAAGGTAAGTACATTAGGAATAAGGATGTTAATGCTAACTTAGGTAGAAATTCCACTAGTTTAAGGGCTGATGAACTTAAGGATAATAAAGTTGATGAGAGATTTAAGGTCAAAGAAGATGAGGTATATATTTGTTCATTATCCCAATGTACCATGGAATGAGATGCAACTAGTATTGGGCATGAAATTTGAGCACCCAGACCAGCTTAAAGATTGTATGTTTAATTATTAGGTTACTAATGGATATTCGTTATAATATAGAAGGAATGATTACAGAAGTATAGCAGTTTTGTGTAGAAGAAATGTTAAAGAAGGAAGGTGCTCCAGTCAGAAAGGAAAGCAAAATGAAGATGATAAAGGTAAGTATAAGATTGACGAGGGGAGTAAGTTTAAGCCTGATAAAAAGACTAAATCAAAAATTAAGAAACTTAATTCACCTGTAAAGGGCACTCCTAAGTCTAAGGGCACTCCTAAGTCTAACGGAACACCTAAGTCCAAGGGCACACCAACACCAAAGTCTACACCTAATGCTGATTGTTCACAAAAGGGTTGTGCATTTAGGTTGTGGGCATCATGGATGTGAAATGAGCCAACTTTCCAAATCAAAACACTTATTCCTAATCACACTTGTTCAATGAATTTTGATCTAGGATCATTGGATACATACAAGTGGATAGCAAAACAGTTTACAGCAGAAGTAAGAAAAATTCTAAGATTAGTTATAGGCAAATGAAAGCAGATGTTAAGGAGAAGTTTTTAATCAATGTTAGTATTGGGTAGTGTAAAAAGGCAAAGCAAATGGCAGTTTATGATCATGAAGGTGGTCTCGTTAACCATTATAGGAAGCTATGGGATTACTGAGATCAACTTTTGACCACAAATCATGGTTCTTCAGTTGGTTTAAAGGTGGAAACATTGGATGGTGGGATAACTGTCTTCAAAAGGATATATATCTGCTTCAAAGCTATGAAAGATGGATGGAGTGAAGCCTGTAGAAGGGTCATTGGACATGATGGCTGTTTCTTGAGTTCAACTTGCAGAGGTGAGTTGTTGACAGCCATGGGAAGAGATTTTAACAACCAGATGTTTCAAATGGCTTGGGCGGTGGTGGGCATTGAAAACACTAAGAATTAGGCATGGTTTATACATTATCAGTGTCAAGACTTTAACCTTTGCAATGGAGCATACCTGACAATCATATCAGATGGTCATAAGGTAGATAAAAACAGTCTTTATTATATGTTTTATTACTCATGACATTGTCTTAATCATACACTTCTTTATTTTATTTGTGACAGGGTCTTAAAGAAGCGGTTAAAGATCTCCTACCACATGGTGATCATAGAACATGCAAGGCACATATATGCAAATTTTAAGAAGAAATGGAATGGATTATATTACAAGACATTATTCTAGGGTGCTGCAACATCAACCTTAGAGGTAAGGTTTAATAAAAAATGCACTTGGTTAAAAACATTGATCCACTTGCATATGATTGGTTAATGGAAAGGGAACCTAAGTCATGGTGTAGAGCTTTTTTTCAAATGGATAGGTCATGTGCTGCCTTTGAGAATGGAATCTCAGAGTCATACCATAGTGCTATAAGCTTTGCTAGGGATAAACCTATTATAACCATGCTAGAAGATATTAAGATATACTTAATGAAAAGAATGGTTGTAATGAATAAAAAAGAAATAAACTTAGCTGATCCTATTTTTCCTTCCATTAAAAAGGAGATAGAGAAATTAAAAGTTAAACAAAGGTATTGGGTTGTAGTTGTAAATGGATTTAAAAAATTTGAGGTTAGGAAGGCACATGATGGGTTTGGGGTAAATTTGCAACAAAGGACTTGTACATGCAAATGGTGGAATTATCTGGTATACCATGTGTGCATGTTGTTGCTGCATACAGTTACCTGAATCAAGATGTTGTTGCTGGAGTTTCTAACTAGTTTACCAAACAAATGTCGGTCAATAGCTATAGTAATTTTATTAAGCCAGTTGATGGTAGTTTAATGTGGGTCAAGAGTGAAAACATACCCCTATTACCCCCCCCCCCCCCCAAGAAAAAGAAGATGCCAGGTAGGCCAAAAAAGGATCAAATCTATCACTGAAAGAGATAATGAAGTTTCTAGGACTGGTAGGTACATGACTTGTAGCAACTGTTGAGAGAAAGGGCATAACAAAGCTAGATGTTTTAACCAAAATAGGCCAAAACCACAAATAAAAAAAAGAAAGCCCGGTAGGAAGAGTAAGAATGCTCCTAATCAACCATTCATGCCACCAAATGATGGATCTGGTACAAGTAATACAAATGATACTGATCCAAGATTTCAAGATCTATACTTTACAGAGCCACACTTTGCAGATCCATATTTTTGTGGATTCATACTATGCAGATTCTACTGATCTAAATACTACAGGCCCAACTGCTGATCCAAGATCTGATGCAAGTGCTGATCTAAGAGTTGCTGCAAGTGCTGATCTAAGAGCTGCTGCAAGTATTGATCTAAGAGCTGCTGGTCATAGCTTTACTGGACTACTACAAAGTGTTGAACAAAAGGCATCTATCATAGTTAAATATAGTGTGGTGGTCAATGTGAGTATCACAGTTAGGTAATATGTCTATATGATTGCATTGATAGATAAATGATGCTAAGATAACAGAAGCAGAAAAAGCAGCTAAGGAAAGCAGGCTAAATGATGCAAAAAGGGTTATTGAACAAGCAAAAAAGATGAGAGTTTATAGAAAGAGAGCTGCTGATGGATGGAGGGGATCATCTGAGAGGATTCAAGATCAAAAGAGGAAGAAAGAGGACCCTAATGAGCCTGGAAAATAACCAGAGACAACACTTGATGTCTCTGAATGAATGCTTTTAACATCTAAACAATTATGTATGTTTATCTTTTGTTAAACTTTAAGTAGTAGATACTTTAAACTATTTGTATTTATGTTTCCAAGTTCTAAGCAGCATGTGGTTGGACCACAAAATTTGTAAGGATCTATGAATTTGTGTTGCTGGAATGACTAATTATCTGTTTTTTTTCCCATTTTGACTTATTAAGTGTTTTTTACCCATTTTAATTTGTCTGAAGTTATGAGCAGCATGTGGTTGGACCATAATTTTTTTGTAAGGATCTATGAACGTTTTTTGCAATGCTTGGCCAATTATCTGTTTTACCTATTTTGACTTATTGTGTGTTTTTTTTACCCATTTTAACTTGTCTGTTTCTTAGCATTTTTTAGTTACAGTAAGCAACAACAAATGTAGTAGACAAATTACTTACATTAAACAACTTCATTCCATTACATACCACCAACATTTCTACACAAAATACATACCTAATACCATTAAATCAAAACACAAAATACATCCTTAAAACCATGAAACCATTACACAAAATCCATCCCTAAAACCATTAAACCACCACAGCTTCTAGTTGATTAGGAAATACATCACAAACACCACCAAAGTAAACACAATTACAGCTTTCTTGTAACATTCACCAGTAACTGCTCTTTCATTCTCTTATAACTCTAACTCATGAATTCTTGCCGTTAAGGTGTACTCTTGCACTTGCATTTCCCTCCTTTTGTTCTTGTACTTGAAGATAAAGTCTATGCACCCCTTCCCTATAGTAACCATACCTTAACTCAGGATCAAGAAAGAAGTAAAATATGCATTGCCTCCCAGAATCGTAAAATTAACAAAATCAAAATGAAAACTAAAGGTCAATCAAATAAAAAAAGATAAAAGACAGATGCTTTGTCTTACACTAGGGAAACGACAACAAAGAAATCTCTTAGCAGGGTTTGTTACAGGTCGTGATGTTCATTCCACAACAGGCTCCTCATAGAAGCAATGTGTTGGAATTGGTCGAATCTAGTTGGAAGTAGAGGAAGATGATGACATAAATCCTTTACAAAAAAAGAGGAAGATGAGGATATGATTTAAGGTTTGGGTTTTTTAATTGATTTGGGGGGAAAATTAGGGTTAGAAAGATATAGTGGGTGAGGTATATAAATGTTGGAAGTAACCGTTGGATGGGGTATATAACGGTCAAAAAACTAAGATTTAATGCCACGTCATGGTTTGTAGGTTTAGCGAGTAGAAAGTGGCACATTAACAGGTAAAGTACAAGTTGAGGTACCATCTGAGCAATTTTTTGGGTTCACGTATCATCTCGGTACATTTGAGAAAGTACGTGGCTATTTAATGTCTTAAACCCAAACTTTAAATGTCAAGTTTTATATAAACCAACTAAGGAAGAGGCTTGTGAATATGTTACAATAGGGGTGAGCATGGTGCGGTTTGGTGCGGGTTTTGACTAAAACCGAACCGCAACCACACTTGCGGTTTTGGTTTTGCGGTTTTTGCGGGTTTTAACCACACCACACCATTACTTATGACTTATATAATTAATGTGGGTTTTTGGTTTACAATGTTGGTTTTTTCGGTTATAACAATGCACATATTTAATGTAAACACACACATCACTTATACCTTATAAGAATATTAATGATAATATGCAGTAGAAGCCTTATAACACACATTAAATAATCAGTGTGTCGTTTTTTGGTTTTAAATAATCAAAGTGTGGTGCGGTGCGGGTTTTGTGATTTGGTTTTACGGGTAAAATCGCAACCACACCGCATTTTGCGGTTTTTCTTTTTTCTTAAAACTAATCCATCGGTTTTTTCCGTGGTGCAGTTTTTGTGGTTTGTTTTTTTGCGGTTTTGCGATTTGCGGTGCGGTTTCTGCTCACCCTTAGGTTACAAGGTACTCATAAAACATAGAGGTGGCAATATAGGTGGGTCGCGTTGGGTTTGGGTCACGGGTTTAGATGAGTTTGGGTCTAGATGGGTCTTCTAGAAACATGGGTCTAGATGGGTTTGGGTTTTGATAGGTCAGGTCTAAATGGGTTGGGTCCGAGTCTAGATAGGTTTTGGTAACTTAAAAAAAAGTTTATTTTCTTAGAAGCCAACGATGCTTTGTGTAGTAACCAAATTGATCCGCTATCCATTTTTATACGTTTTGTACGTTTTTGTCCGTATTTGACCGTTTTCGTCCGTTTTAGACAGTTTTCGTCCGTCTTCCACCATTTTTGTTCGTTTTCGTCCGTTTTCATCTATTTTGACAATTTCCGTCCGTATTTGACCAATTTCGGTCGTTTTCATTCGTTTTTTTTTACCATTTTTGTATATTTTTGACAGCTTTCGACCGTTTTCTCTGTTTTTGTACGTTGTCGAGTTTTTTTAACGGTTTTGAACGTTTTCTCCTGTTTTTAAACATTATTATACGTTTTTTCCGTTTTCATCCCTTTTTTGTACGATTTTGTTCGTTTTCATAGATCTTTATCCATTTTCCTCCGTTTTTCTTCGTTTTCCTACGTTTCGTTTTTTTTCATATACTTTGTATATTTTTATACGTCTTCATACGCTTTTATACATTTTCATAAAAGTACTAAAACGTATAAAATCGGATAAAACATATAAAACCGCTCAAAAATGTATTTAAACGTACAAAAACGAAGGAAAACGGACGAACACATACGAAAACATATGAAAACGGACAAAAACTTAGAAAAACGTAAGAAAACGTACAAGAAGGTAAGATAACAGACGAAAACGAATAAAAACATTTGAAGACGTAAGAAAATGGACAAAAACGATCGAAAACGGCGAACACAGACGAAAGCAGAAGAAAATGTAAGAAACAGACAATAGCATAAAATAATGTTTAGAAACGGACAAAAACCATTTAAAAACGTTCAAAATCGCTCAGAAACAAACAAAAACGGGCGAAAACGCACGAAAGCAGTCTAAAACAGTCAAAAATGGACGAAAACGGTCCAAAACAGACGAAAACGGTCTAAATTTGTCGAAAACGATCAAAAACTGTCGAAATCAAAAGAAAACGGTCAAAATCGGACGAAAACAGTCGAAAACGAACGAAAACTTTCGAAATAGGATGAAATCAGACAAAAACGGTCGAAAACGATCAAAAACAGATAAACACGGACAAAGACGTTCGAAAACAGACGAAAACGCTCAAAACCGGACGAAAATCGGTCTTAAATTGTCCCTTTAATAAAACATGATATTGAACCATATTATTATTCATTGTAGTCATCTAGGATACGACTTTTTACTTGTATGATCTTCTTGATGGTTTTAACTCTGAAACATATGTCATTTCTAGATTTCCATAAAACCCAATCTGTTATCAGCTAGCCACCTGCTTCTAACTCCATTACTCCATAATAACCAGTGTTTAAAGGAAAGCTAAATTTTGTAATACTGTCTTTTTTAACAGACTATCTATCTTGTTTATTTTGTTCTATTCATTCTATTATCGATTCGGTTCGTATCAATTAGTATCAGAGCTGTTTCGATTTTAGGGTTTCAAAAAAAATTTACTGTTCATCAAAACACTATCCATCTGAATCACTATTCACATCCAGAAATCATTGTTCATCAAAATCACTTTACACCACCAGAAAATCATCTTGTTCATAAAAAGTTAAATCTTCTTTTGATCTCGGGTATCAATGTCTCACATATGGCGGGCTATAATGGAAGAGCATCGAGCAAGTATGAAGGCTTACAAAAAGGTCCATAAGGAGATGATGAGATCTGAACTAAGAATGGCAATTCTGCAGCAAAGTATCGAGATTGATATATGAGAGATCAAATAAAAACTTAATGAGAGACAAGAACAAATGGGTATTAGAGCTTACAAAGAAGATAAGAGACGTGAATAACTGAATCAAAATTGTTTTATATAACTTTCATATATGATACGACATTGTTTCTTTTAAAGATTAAAATAGCTTTTGACTATATGAGAATGAGATATTGAGATCATGCATGGGATTTACAACACTTGTCCCATCATATGTAATG
Source organism: Tanacetum coccineum (assembly GCA_026074375.1). Classification (NCBI taxonomy): domain Eukaryota; kingdom Viridiplantae; phylum Streptophyta; class Magnoliopsida; order Asterales; family Asteraceae; genus Tanacetum; species Tanacetum coccineum. Next base: position 12,866 of record BQNB010044791.1, on the reverse strand, counting down.
GTCATTGTTTCAACTTTCTTTTTGAACATCATTGTTTCAACTTTCAACTTTCAAAAGTTCATGTAACATTTACTTTTACGTATACGTCTAATAACATATAATAATATCTCAAAAACTTTATTATGGCATTGTCTAATTGGATGTTATCATCAGAAATACATCAATTTCATATAGTTGAGCTTAATTAGATAATTTTTGTAGCTCTTTGATTGGTTTTCGTTTGCCGTCACCTTTCCCCTTTGGTGTGTGCATGACTTCTGTATTGCTGGTATAATACTATAATATGTTAGTACTAAAATGTTTTCTTTTAAATATAAAATAAAATGAGAGGCAATTGAATAAAGCCTTATCTATAAGTTGTTTTTAATAAAGCTTAAAAGTTTAGGTTAATGAGTTAGTGCACAGAAAACATTTTCAGAATTATAAACCACAAATACTTTTTCAGAGTATATACCCAATCAATTTAAAATTGCATGCTTTAATTATTAGAGAGAAACTAAATATTATAAACATTGTGAAGTAAAATATTGAAAAGAAAAACTAATATTACTAGTAAAGATTAATGAAGCAAGATTCTTGGAAGCATGAGGCCGACAAAATGTTAAAGAATTGATCGAGATACAAAGCTGTTTGTTTTCCATCTGCGTGTCAGAAATATACTTAAGGAACAAAGATAAGGCAATCTAATTTGGTTAAAAAAGTAGTTAAGTTAAAGATGGAAATTTATATATATTTATATACTGTATGTATTATAAATTTATAACCAACTAGATTAATGCCTCAATTAAAAATCTAAAACGTTCATTTTCTCTGTGTTATAACCAACTAATTTTATTATTGCTGTGACATATACGTGTAAGAATTGTCTTGTTAAAAAAAAACTTAGCGTGCAATCGTGCATAATGGGAGAAACATGTTAATCACTTTAAATGTGGATAACCGGATTAATTACTTTTACACCCTTATGTGAGTGGATATGTCAAAAAATGTGTACACATTGATGTTTGTTATAGTGTCAACTTAACACATTGGAACCAAGAATACCTCTTTCACGTTAAAGATCAATGGAAGTATCGCGGAATCACATAAATGCACAATAATAAAAACGAGTGAGGTTTTCTCTTTTCAGTTTACCCGTAGTTGGGAGTTTATGCGACACATAATGTGCGCGGTATATCCTCGCACAAATGCACGATAATAAAGATGACCCGAAATTCCACATTCCAAATATGAAACGGTAAATGCTCGAAGATAGTCGTAGGGACAATCTACAAAGTTAATGCATAGGAGTATACTAGTATTAGCATATATAAATATGAAGTAGTAGTTAGTAGGTTTATAGGAGGAGATTACTTACTTAAATGCGAGGAAAAGCATTAAAGCGGTTAGTGATTTTGTGCAATTGGTTCCTTAATTGTTGTTGCAACTTATCATGATAATGATAATTAAACTTACCTAAAAAAAATATTACAAAAGGTGCTTTCCGAAAGTCGATTCCCCAGCTAACAACTACAACCCCACATACTTCTTTACTTACCTACTCGTTTTGGTTAATCATCTTACACAGTATAACCAATACCAAAAGAATAAATGGAAATTGTAACTAGTTTGATGTGCCCGCATAATAATGAATTTGTGGAATTGGTTCACACTACTCATGATAAGTCGCGATAGATATAGTTATATTACTGTATAAATGTAATGAAAAGTAAATTTTTGGTTAAGATGCGGTAAGTTGACGTGGTTCACTGCTCGTAACACGGAAAAACTGTTGTCAACCCAACTCTTCCCACAACGTTGTAAATATATATGTGTTCATTGTATGTGTTTTTTTGTCCCGCAACACCATATTAACATCATCATTCTCGTATTGTAGATGCAATATAATATAGAAATAGATATAGAATTATACATAACCAATACCAAAAGAATAAATAGAAATTGTAACTTGCTAACATAAATTTTAGCAAACTAAACTTGATGATAAGAATTTTAAGTGGCGTTTTGAGAGTATATAGTTTGCGCAAATGACAAATAATGGCAACTTCGTTCATACATTTCATTTTACTACGCGTGGTTAATTTGTACATCTTGACTCGCAATTGAACTTGTAATAGTGTTTCATCTTAATTGGTAAATGAAGTTCTACAAACTTTATCAGTTCAAATGCCGATTAGGAAAGTATGATGCATTTGTATTCTATGGAATATATGTTCATGAGATTGTAATTCTTCACACTTCTAATACAAAAGAATGTTTTGTATCTTTATATTCTTAATATCTTCTTTGGTTATCAGAAGTCTATAAAACTTTAGAAGATAAAACATACTGTAGTATTTTACATGTTCACATGCTTATGGTGTAAAAAGAGTTGCATAAAAGACATGTCATATTAATTAATCTTATGTTATTTGTCCTTTATAATATTGATAAGTATGCTAGGTTCACTTGATACGATGATAAAGGCATCATCTTTGTTGGTTACGGAGTATTAAGTTACTCTCATGCTTAGTTACAGATGAGTGTTGCAGGTGATTGCTGCACCACAGGCCCTTGAAAAATTCTATAGAAAATACTACGGTGTTCATCACATGTTTAGGCAATGCACTGGATTCTTTATAAAGCACATCGCCGTCTTAAGTTGGTTAAAAAAATATCAAAGTAACTTTAGATCATTATGGCTTGATCGAGAAAGTTCAGGATTTTGCTTGATCAAACGAACATACCATGTGCTGTAAGAACAGCAAAACATCAGCAAATTAAAGACTGCTTTTTTCCTTGGACATTCAAAAGTTCCAAACTTAAATTAATTTTGGCTTTCCACCCACCACAACCTTATCGATCTCAACATGACCCCATATTGATAAAATGCATCTTGACTTTGAATTTCTTGGATATATATGTTCCCTGGACAACAACCATAATGGATTACATTAAGCCGGCCATCCTTTAGAACACTCTCCTATGACAGTAACTCTGAATTGCTTTTTGCAAATATAAACGTTATAGTAATAGTTATGAAATTTGTGAAACTGGAAATTATCGACAGTCCATTTTAATCACAAAAGCTAATGCTTGCAACATGCTTTAGTTCGCCAGTACTATCTTTTATACGTATATATTAGTTAAAGATCTTTTACATGACATGTTTAACTTGTATATTGGTATCTATCTCCACCAATTTATTTGGTGAGAATGGCAAAGTAATCAATAATTTTGAGAATATGAGTGTATTCTTCTATATAATCTGATCGATCAGATAATAAAAAAGTTAGAAAGACTGAAAGAGAAACATAAGTTTATCTTGATAAGCATATATAACTATTGGTGATATATTTACTTATCATTCTAATTCCTCTAGTAACATCAGACACTAGAGATTGCAATAAGGGTAAGAATACGGCTCAGAACGAGTTTCGATCAAAAGGGGTCATAGTATAATGTTCGTTACTTAACTTTATACAATAAAAACTTAATGGCCATCAAAGGGCTTTGGCTCAGTTGATACCCACCTCCGAAAAACCCATGGGCTCAGTGGAGAGGTTTTGTGTATAAAAGGTTAAGGGTTCGAGTCTCGGCTCCTGCCTACGTCAGTTGGTGCCTCACTAGGTCAGAAGAGTTGCCGGAGCTATTTCTTGTGGGGTGGACAATGGCCGGTGTCAAATGGCACCCAAGATTAGGGTGTTCCCGCCAATTCACACCATTTGTATAACTTGCCACCAGCGGCCATAAGGTAAGTCCACCCCTGTGATTAACCATCAAAAGTTTGCGTAGCAAGAGAAGATACTCAGCTCAAGTTTTGGAATTCATAAAAAGATAAGCGGTCGCACTATATATTTAATGTGTATGTGGTCATATATTATTTCTTGTTAACAAGAATTCAAGTAAAATTTCAGACTATCGAGATTCCATTCACAGTGTCGATTTCTGTCATTTTATAGCTGGGTCGAAACAATATTAGAAAAACATGATTTTGTTGCCAAGTGCAAGAAAAATTATCAATCTGTTGATCCAAAGTTTATAGGCACCTAAATATTAATAGCCATTACATGAGAGACTGTCTTGCACTACATGCATTCTTTAAAACATAAACATCATGAACTAAGAATTACACATTGTGAATATAATGGTGATGGCAACTTCCTCAAAGTTTTTTACGATAAGTTGGTCTACTGAAGTTTTGGATGGGCAAGATAATACTGGTGTAAATGGACTAAAAGCAATTTGCATGAATATAGATTTAAGCTTTTTCATGGGTTTTTCTTTTGTGTGTATATGTAGTCGATATGAGCAACAAGTGTCCTTCTCATCAAACACTCATCTTCACCAATACCTTCACACCCCTCTTCAGTTTCAACAGTTTCGGCACCACCCTACAAAGAAAATTACATTATTTTAAATCTTAGAAAATATGAAACATGGAAATGTTAGTGATTTAATGTAACCCAAGGCATATAATAGGGACGAAATAATGTATTAGGAAAGTGCTATTTAAAACAAGACTCAACAAAATCCAAGCAATTCTTTGATTACCAACACCCTAGACCAATAACGTACGTAAACTAGTACTACTAATTTACACATGCTTATAAAGATACCTTATTTTTATGTTTAATTGTCGTCGTAGCATCTACCATGAGGCGGGTGGCGTGGGATTGAGCGGAGCATAGGAGAAGGGCTAGTATGAGCAAGAGGGTGGTGGTTCTAGACATTGTTAGTATACACGGACTGAAGTAACATGATATAAATTTATAGATACAACCAATAAGAGCTGTGTGAATAGGATACTTTAGAATGCACATATTTTAAGATAGATTAGTTTTGTATATGGGCAGTATTAATTGAAGTACATTAGAATCTAAAATCAATAGGACAAATAATATATCCTGCAGGTCAGCCAAAGTTGGCATGCAGACAAATTGATTAACCTGCACAATTTCCACCCGTGAAGGCTCTGGTGGTCTAATCATGGTCAACTCTTAACCCATATCTTGTTTGATTAAAGCATGATTGCAGCCTGACTATATATGAGAAGTATGTCAAAATGGCATGTTTTTTACGCGGACAAGCAGTTGGTTGTTGCGTGTTAATAATGTGCGCGGCAGATATTTAATGGATACGACTGCATCTAATTTCAACTATGTTTGAAAATTTCGGGTAATCATCCATTTATCTTGGTTCATATCTGTATGCTTGGCTTAATAACACTTGGTAGCTACTAGTTAAGTAATACTCCATTCAACCAGGTTAATCGAGTGAACATTCTGTAAGTTTTGTCTCTGTTAACTCTAGTGTTCACCACCTACCATGAAACAAACTAGGACGCTTTGCGGAGATCATATATCTCTTTTTAGGTCTTCCCTTCCAAACCGCAAGTGTACATACTTATTTGATGCACGCGGCTTGCATCGTTAGTTTATAATGTCAATCCATAAAGTAACAAATTTATAAGCATGCAATTCTGTACCTTTACAACAATTTTATGTTCTTGATTCCATGGTTAAGGTCTTTTACTTACATATACTGTTCTTGTTTAGTTGTTATGAAGACTACAAAACATTCACGGTTATATGTACAGATGCTCACAAGCTCAAGTTGTATTATACCTTTGGTGGTCAACACCTACTTCATTCACCCATGACCCATGTATTAGATTCGTCTATTGACCCATCACATCATTAAATATGACTGAATAAACGAACTAAAATGTAAAGTATTCACTTATAAGACAAAAGAAAAAAAAATTATCTACCGAAATCAATATCCTGGTAATATTTAATGATCATATGAATTATATGCTGAATTGTTCTAGATGAAACATTTTTTATATCAAACACAAATGAAGTGTACGTGCTTGAACTTGTATCTAGCAAGTTAGAGTAAGTACTGACCATTTGATTTGCAGGGTTAACCAAATATTGATTGACGATTACCCAAACCAAACAGATGGCATAGTTGAAATTTGATGCTGACCAATTACTGAAAACGTCAACATAATATCCAATTAGGTCTTTGGTCTAGTGGTATGTGAGTGTGCCCATTAACCAATAAATAGTTAGTTCAAAAGTCTTGCTATGGACATTTGTGAGATGGCGAGATAGGTGCTATTAGCGTGTAACAAATGACAGTAAAAAAACATTTACACATATTCTTGTTCAGTTTGCATGAATACTGTGGGTTCATGCAGTACATTAACGGGTACTGTTTTAGCGAACCAAACGTACCTGATTCATCGTCAAGCTGTGGAAATGATAACTTTAATCAAACAACAGGTGAGGGTAATGGATGACCTGTGCGGCTGGTTAATCAATATATCTACAAGTCAAATGTTCGGGCTAGGTTATATTCGTTCTCATGTTCATTCCTGTAATGTAGCCAGTTTTAGTTGACAAAAAATATTAAGAAATGACTTGAATTAGATGATAATTTTTTTTATCCCTGATCTCTAACAAATTAATATGCTCTTAATGATTATAGCTTTGTGTTTGTTTCAATAAAAAACTGCATGCCAACCAAACGGTCTTAAAATATTTGTAATCTAAAATCACAGTTCTATAAATTCATAATCACTCATTGTACCCTCGATCAATCATCACCTTAACATTAACCATGTCTAGAACTACCACCCTTTTGCTCATTCTAGCCCTTCTCCTCTGCTCCACTCCATCCTACACTGCCCGTCACATGGCAGCCGATACCACCACGATGGTAAAACATCAAGATAAGGTACGTATCACGTGTAATATACTGTAATTACTACTAGTTGTCCATTTCATATTTGTGACATCTCAATACATTTTAATTTTGTTTTTAGGATGGTGTTAAAACTACTGAAATTGAAGAAAGTTGTGAAGGAATTATTGAAGTAGAGTGCCTCATGAGAAGGACCCTTACTGCTCATATTGATTACATTTATGGAGAAGAGTACATCAAAGAAAAACAGAATTAAACCCTGTGAAAAAGCCTATATCTTTTTTTTATGAATATTGTTACTTCAACTTTCTTTCAGCCGTGTCATTTCTCCCTTGTGTCATTTCGCCCGCCCGTTTCATTTCCTTTTGCTGTTACATAGATGATCGAATTACAAAGAAAACTCGAATAAATTTATATTGAAGTGTCGATAAACTTCTTAACAGTTTTCTTTTCATACCCTCGAATATATGAAATGCATATGTTCATTGTTGTAAAATAACAAGGTCACAAGAGAAACTTTATATACCAGAATCAATGTCAATAGTAGTAACTTATAATGATCTGTATTCACTACAACATTTACCACTGTACCCAGCGATAAATCCACGCCTTCTCGGGCGACTTGTCGCTGGGGATACCAATCTCGGGCGACATGTCGCCCAGGATAAATTGAAAGAGAAAGCTCGCCAGGGATACTTTCCCGGGGGACTTTCCCGAGCGACTTGGTGGGGCCCACTTAGTTTCAGTCAAACTAATAAGTGTCACGGTGGATGACTTTCCCGGGCGACATGTCGCCCGGGAAAGTTGTTTAATAAAAAAATATTTAACCATTATGATTGATTAATTAATTAATTGCGACTTATCCCGGGCGACATGTCGCCCGGGAAAATTTTCATATACGTTGACTTGTCAACTCTAAATTACGTTATCTGTCGTTTAGTGCCCGTTAACCCGGGCGACATGATTGGTATGTAATTTTTTTTTGTTTTGAATTTTCCCGGGCGACATGTCGCCCGGGATAAGTCTGCATTTTTTTAGTGCAGCCTGCACAGCAGGCAATTTATAGATTTTTTTTCGAAATTTTTTCGAAAAAATTCTACCAAACATCAAACCTGTATAAACCAATATAGACTCTATTCAAATACATCACAACTTTTACCAAAACACAATACAATATAACGGATCAACGCATTTGATCTAATAAAACTAAATCGTCTAAAATCCTAATAAACACAATATAGTCTAAAAAACGAGGCTTCCTAGTCACAAACCTTGCATTGTCCGCAAGATACAGGTCAATATTCAACTAGATAGGGAAACAAATGTTTACATAAGGGTCGCCAAGATCAACGTAAAGAAACAAAATAGCATACTAACCCATATATAACATCTCTAACTATCGGCATCCTCCTCGTCCTCCTCATCCTCGTCGCCATCCTCATCGTCGGCCATCTCATCATCCCCACACCCGCTGGCATTACCGAACTCAAGTGTTGACTCATTCTGTGTAAGCATCTGTAAAAACTTGTCGTCACTTCTAAAAAGCTTCATCATCAAGTTCACCTGTTTGGTTAGGTGCTTGTTCTTCTTTTTGAGCTTTTCGACATCGACGGAGTTGTGCGTGCATTGAGGCGGGGGCGAAGGTGGCGGAATGAGGACATCTGTGGCCCGTCCCAGCAATACCCTACTAACACCGGGAAGGTGCCCCTGCTACTTCCCCTTTCGAGCCAGGGCATTGATCTCTTCTTCAGTGTAGGGCACACCCGACGGGGAGTTGGAGCCTAGAGCCTGCAACCTCAACATCTCCTCCTATGTAGTAACAAAAACCCAAGATAGTTAATATATTAGTCGGGTTGCTACATTATTTCTTGACAAATCATTAAAGTGTGTGTTTTGAAACAAAACTTACGTATATAGCTCGGTCCTCATCCCGCGTGAATGCCCCGTTAACAGTGTGTGTCACGAAGAAGGTGCGAATCAGCGACGGGTACTCCCGAGTGGCTGAGCTCTCCATCTGTACATACACACGTATATAAGATGAAACAAATTAAAAATGACAAATCACTACACACCAAAGCGTATAATCAGATATATATGTATATATGTATGTAAAATAATTATAATGTTTATTACCATCTGATCTCGAAGGCGAGTAAGTGACCGGGATCCCTGTCGGCATACGACCATGCTCTTTGCCCGGTTTTGGCCATTTTGAGCGGCTCGGGCTTGGTTCCTGGGATCATTCCAAAAGGCAATCTGGGCATCCTAATCTACCGGGGTAATGCTCTCGGGACGTCGCTCCCTGGTGCTCTCCACTTCATAAGTCCCGGTCTCGGGGTTTATAACCCAATGTGTTGCCTTAAGGGAAGCCTTGTTGGTATTGTACAACTTTTGCATATGCTCCTGGATGCCCACATTGATATATGTCCAGCGCTGGGATTGCATGTGAGGCTTCAAGTCAAATTGCGTCTGCAATCATATACAACAAAACAAAGACAGAGTTCGAGATATAATTTATATATTTATCTAAATTTGTTTATTTATTTATATGATATAAATAAATAAACTAATTTAGATAAATATATTAAATAAATGAACACGATAATGAAATAAACATAAAAGGATAATGAAATAACTGACCCCAATCTTTGTCACGATCGCCGCCTTCCGCTCCGCCGGGACCTTTTGCCAAGAAGGGTAGTACAAAGGCATCTCCCTAATAAGCTCCCCAAGGTAGTTAGACCAATGAGATTTGTTAGGTTTATGGAAAAGTATCGATTATGTGGTTTTATTATATTTTGTTATTAGACTTTATTTTGACTAGTATTGACAAGTTAGGAAAATAAGGAAGGGAAGTCTCCCTTCCATTGCCTATAAATAGCCCTCTAATCTTCATTAGAGGGTGATGCTCTTGTAATTAACTCTCATTTTCCCTCCTTAATTGATATTTGAATTTTCCCTTTACTTGCCCTCATTCTCTCTAATCTTACATGTTGATATGATTGATTCAAGATTCATGTGACCTATCAAGTGGTATCAATCGCCAATAGAGAAGTAAAGTGCTTGATTTGTGCGTGATTTTGTTCGACCGAGAATCAAGAAGTGATGGTTTCCGAATTCGGTTAGTGCTATTGAGGTTTCGAGATTGATTTTGGCTGTGATTTCGAGTTTTTAGACGTTATTGTGTTCTCGTAAGTGTTCATTTCATTCTCGGAAGTGTGGTTTTGATTTTCGGTTGAAGCTTTGCATTCTCGGTAGAGTGGCTTTGAGTTTCGAAAGATTTTTTCTTGTAAATTTAGCAATTTCAGTACGAAATATCAGTGTAATAGATATATTCGATCTTTTAGTTCTATCAAAAATCGTTTATTAGGAATTTGGTATTAAACTCGGTTTTATCGAGTTTGTTAAGTTCACAAATTCGGTTCCATCGAATTTGTGATATAGGGAATTTTACTAAGTATAAACTCGGTAATAAGCTTTACAAGTCATTTTACACTTTCATTTCACGGTTTTATCATGTTTTGAAGTGTTAAATATCGGTTTTTCAAGATTTACTAAACTCGGCAATCAAATTCGGTTTCATCGAATTTGAGTTTTTAGAACACTTAGATTATCTAGTCATCATAAAATTCGGTTTCATCGAATTTGTGGTTATTAATAATTCATAACTGTTGGATTTTAACAATTTAGGCTTACCGAGTTTATAGTGAATAGTGTTACCGAATTTGAGTAGTTTGCAGTTTACCGAGTTTATTATTTGAAGATTTCCGAGTTTGATAGTGTACTGTTCGAGAAGGGTATTCGTTTTCAGATTACTTGTTGTCCGTGAACAGTGTTACCGAATTTGACTACTGTTACCGAGTTTGGATATTTTCTCACAAATCTCACTCATATTCGTCTAAAAAGATCCAATCTTTGAATCTTAAGACATGTCGACATCCAAAACATACCAACAATCCCTTGCTGATGCCGGTTCTGAGACTAGGCCACCCATGCTTGAAAGGGGTAGTTACATACCTTGGGCGAGTAGATTCAAACGATTTCTTAATCGCAAGAGGGAAAACCGGAAGTGGCTTCTCAAAGCACTAGAAGATGGCCCTTATGTGTTTAGGAACATCACACCTACAGGTTCAACAATACCAAGGTTGCAAGAAGTAGAGGATCTTCAAGGAGATGACTTATTGTACTATGATGCGGAAATGGAACTCATGAATATGATTCTTCTTTCTATTCCTAATGAGATTTACAATTCTGTGGATTCTTGTAAGACGGCCAAGGAAATGTGGGCTCGTGTTGAACGTTTGATGAGGGGAACTATACAAAACCAAGTTGACAGAGAAACGCGGTTTACAAATGAATTTGATCAATTTGTTGCTGAACCAGGAGAGTCACTAGTTTCAGTCTACAATCGTTTTGCTCAGTTAATGAATGATTTGGAACGAAACAACATGAAGTTTCCAACTGTTTCAGTTAACACAAAGTTTCTGAATAGTTTGCAACCGGAATGGTTGAAATATGTGACTCAAGTTCGTTTGGCTAAGCGATTGACAGTTGATTCGTTCGATGATCTTTTTGATTATCTTTCGCAATTTGAGAAATTGGTTAATGCTTCAAGGGCAAAGAAGTTAGAAAAGTCTCATGATCCTTTGGCTCTAGTAGCACACACGGGTTCATCTTCCAGAAACACCTCTTCTTATTATGTGACACATCCTTCATCTGTAGTTGATTATGATGAAGAGTATGAGCAGGATGATGTTCACAACCATTCTGAAGATCCCCTAGCATCTGCTATGTTGTTACTTGCCAAAGCCATTACTCAAAATTTCTCTAATCCAACAAACAATCGTCTTCGTGCTTCGTCTAATACCAGAAATCAAGCAGTCGTTCAAGGTGACAGGGTGAATATTCAAAGCAGAAATTCTGGTAATGTTGGAAGAAATAATAGACGAGCTTATGTTCAAGAAGAAGTTGTTGAGGGAATGAATGCTACAAATGAGACTGCAAATGTTCAAAGGATTGTTCGAACTCCGACTCCAGGCAATACTTCAACGGGTCAATGCTATAACTGCGGTGGAAAAGGACATTATGCTAGGAATTGTCCCAAGCCAAGGGTTCGTGATTCGAAGTATTTCATGGAGCAAATGTTGTTGGCAAAACAGGATGAAGCCGGTGTAATTCTTACCGATGAGCAGAATGATTTTCTCTTTGCTGATGCTTCAAGGATGGAAGAAATTGAAGAACTTAGTGCAAACATATGCTTAATGGCCAGAATTCAACCAGCTGATCAAAATTCTGATGATGAGCCAAGCTATGAGTCTGCATTTATAAGTGAGGTACAATCTTCATCCATCAATGAGAATGATGAACAAATGTATCCAACTCATACTAAAATTATTAACAGTATCATTGATGATGATCAAATTAATAGCAATATTCAATTTGATTCTGTCAAAGGAAATGTTAATAGTGTTAGTGTTGAAAAAGATTCACATGTTTATGATCTGTGTCCATTAGAAACACTTGCTAGGAATGCATATGATGAAGCTGCAAAACAACAAAGATTTGCTTAAAAGGTCCAACAACAAAATATGACTTTGACCAGTCAGATTGAGATGTATAAGGAAAGGAATCGGGTTTTGGAAAACATAACCAAGGATAACAATTATCTAAAAGAATTTCTTGAAGCTGATGAAAGGGCAAAACGTGTTCAAAAACAAGCTGAGTCTCAATTGTATCATGATCGAGATATTATTCAAGATCTCGAAAAACAACGAGATAAGTTGAGTCAAGTAGTCAAACATTTCAAACAGAAAAATTAGGAATTACAACAATCACATTTAATTTTAAAAAGAAAAATGAGTAAAAACGAGGACAAGTATCATGATACTATTCTTGTTCTTGAGGAAAAACTAAAAAAGAATGTTGATTTGTTTTTGAAAATTGGTAATTCTTTACAAGCAATGTTTATGCTCGGTCCAAAACCATTGTCTGTTTATGATCAACAATTAAAACATGGTTTGGGGTATCCGAATCCTTATACACTCAGACAAGCAATTTCAGAATGTCCAAAGTTATATGTTGCATCTTGGACGGGTAATATAGAAATTCCTTTGAATGTTAGAGATTCTGAGGAAACTCTAGAGGATGCTTTCAAAAGTCAACAGAAAATGAAT